>OMNV01009157.1:105530-151450 GCA_900303265.1 Brotula barbata | reverse complement strand
AAGTGTTGCAAGATGTTCCACTCGCTACTGAGTTAAGATTAAACACTTTAGTGAGTGTGTGTGTTGACCAATAGCTAATGGTTTAATGGCCATAGATGATTATATAGGAGCCGTAATGCCCATTAGAGTCAATGTATAATCAATAGTTGTCATACTATGGACTGAAATGTGGGCACTAAAAGCGTCTGAATGTTCTCAGTCTCTCCCTCTCTCCTGCTTTTCATCCCCCACTCACTCCCCCTCTCTTCTCATTTTCATCCAGCTTTTCCTGCCTTTCTTTGAATCTGTCTCTGTCTCACCCTCCTCCTGTGTCAGTCTTACTCTTCTACCTCTTTGTCTTTCTCTTTTGATCTTTTTTTGTTGTTGTGGGAGAGTGTGTCCACCTGTTTTTAGCCTTGTCTTGTCTTTCCTTCTCTAATTTCTGTACCTCCCCCTCACACATTTCTCTGTCCTCCCCTCTTTCTTTCCACTGACTCGTGTCTATCTCTCTCCAAAGCTGCGTGTCTGTTATCCTCAATATTTCTTATAAAGACAGTTGACGGACGCAGAAACGATGACTAAATCATCTCATTTGCCACACACACACGGAGAGAGAGAGAAAGAGAGAGAGCAGTTACCCGTGAAAGTGCTGGTACTAAGACTCATATTTGACAACCGTAGCTAATTGTTGACCTACTGACCCCAGGTTTTCAGCCACAGCAGTGTTTAATGACTTTATCCACTCTCTCTCTCTTTCTCTCTCTCTTCCCCTATCTCTCTCTCCATCTCAATTCTGACCTCTATTGACCCTGACTGGTCATCACATGTCCTATGTTCATCAATACGCTTCTTTTTTCATGAAAGTAAGCTCTCGATGGAGACGGTTGCTATGGTAATACAGTACAGTCAAGTGTAACTATAGCGATGTGCTACAGATTTCTCATCAGACCTTTTCTGTCTGCACAGTGCCTTTATCTCCATGTTGATATCGTTCTCTTTTTTCTGATTAAATTTGTTCTGCCTCCTGCTATCAGCATTTCATTTTCATTGTTTTTTGTATTCATTATGACAAAGTGACATGGGATATGTTTATTGCATTTTGTTCCCTTAACACAATTGAATACCAATTCTCTTAGCACCTACCGGAATCGCAAGGACTTGTTTTTCTTTTTCTTTCCCCGCATGCTTAGTCGACTCCGAGTGCCATATTTGTCTCGAGTGCCATCCATTCATTCATCCACTCATTTATTCACAGAATAGCGGTTGATGCGCAGCTGATGTTGACGAACGGCCTGCTCTCTGTTGCTTTACATTCAGTCGGTGTGAACTCCTTTGCTGTGTATAATAGCTTTGTGAGTCTGCCCCTACATCTTGTACTTTTGCATTCACCCAGAGGTTAACTGAGTAGATAACAATGTCCAATGGGGTAGATTGTCTCTCATGAACTCTCCCTCTCATGAATCTGCTTGTCACTTAAGCTTGCATACAGCAACACTCAGCAGGCGCACACTTGGTGGATGGAGTTTGGGGGTTTGTGTGTGAGGGGAACATGAGGACGGATGGAGAGATTGACGTGGTGAAAATGGTAGAGAGGGAGTAGGAGATGACTTCTTTTGCTGCAGAACAGCATCCCAGTCTAGACGTTACGAACGGTTTGGACGTGGGTAGGAGGCAAAATGCAAGGTTTTATGGACCTGTGTGTGTTTGTGTGTGTGTGTTTATCACAAGGTAAGATTTTATAGTACCACCGAGTGCCTGTAAAAGAAGTCAGTTTTATCCTCTCTCCTTCTTGAAACATGTTTACCCAACATTCGTCTTCTCCCTCTCCGTCTCTCTTTCTCTCTGGTCGACTTCACTTTATAAGAGCAAATGGTGACTTTCTAATTTGGCACCCCGGCTTTTACACCATGAGAACTTCTGTGTTGTTTTCCATTTAGTGTGTAACGCTGAGTAATAATCTTGTGCAGTAAATAATGTGATTCATGGCAATTTTCATTAATGAATCCATATATCTTTTAGGACTGATGTAATCCAGTTTGATTTATTTTTAGCAAGTTACTTTTCAGTAAGGGCAGATATACAGGAGATTAAATATAAGTTACTAATGTTCAAGAATAACATTGCCTAAGGACATTTCTTTTGAGTATACCGTGCAATGGTTGCACAGAATATCGCTATTCTCGTATGTTTGCTTAAATATTTACAGCTCTGCCTTTATATTGGCCATGAAGCCAGAGTAAAATACGGTAAATGAAGCCAAAACAAGAAAAGTAAAGTGAATCCGCAGAAGCAGACATACAGTATGATGTAAATTGAATAAAGGCCTGTATTGCCTTCATCCATAATAGATGGAGACGGTTATATAAAAAGCACCAGGTGGGCCTGTATCATTACATGCCACAGAGACAGACGGCAAACATGTATCTGCTGAGTAAATCTGAAAAAAAAAAATTGCTGCATGGATAGGCATGGAGTGGTTGTCATGGTAACTGACCCTTATGGAATTTTGGAAAGTAGATTCCATATTTAATGTTCCAAGTCAGAGATTTTCAGACAGTACACGTTGATGATAATGCAGAGTAATTATGAGGTGTTTGTGTGTGTGTGTGTGTGTGTGTTTGTTTATGTGTGTGCGTTTAAAGCCAATTCCAAGTCAACTCACTAAAAGCAGAGCTGTATGTGCTGTCGCTCCTGTAGACTGCTGGCGTTCTGCCTAGATATACTTCTCTCTATCTCTATCTCTATCTCAGCCTCTGTCTATCTCTTTCTCTCTCTCTCTCTCTCTCTCTCCCTCCCCACTCTTTCATAAGTCAGTGGAGAAACTGGGCCAGGGCTACAGGGGCAGAACAGATGGACTGTCGAGGCTCTCACTCTCTTTTCACCCAGTCACTCTCCTTTATTAGCATGAATGTTGAATGAGCGCTAATGACAATGCGAGTAAATATTGTTCAATCACAAAATAAAGCTATGTTATAGCAAGCCTGCATGACATTAGGTGGTTAAGTTGTGTATATGTATGTCTTTGGCTGCCTTTTTCCTCTGCGCCAATTAAAACAGAACACAAACCATCATTGTATCTGGGATTGGGGGAGGGAAGGAATTGTGAAGGATGGAAACCAATTATCTATTAACAGTGGATTCTCCATGGGGACCACTCTAAGACCAGCACGGGAAGCTCTGTGTGCGTGTGTGTGCGCGCGCGTGCGTGTTTTCTGTGTGGACATGGCAGTCCAGGGGAGGATAAGTTAAAATTCCCCAAAGTCACTTCAACAATTGTGTAAGTTAAGTCAAGCAAGAGAGCTGGAGCAAGTGAACAGCAGATAAATAAAAGAAAAAAATCCAAACAGTCATAACTCAAAAGACGAACATCAGTATAGAACATCTTTCTTTATGTGCTGTATAAACATATTTTAAGTTTTATGACCATATTTCATTCTGTTTGGGCCAACTGAGTTTCCTCTACAGGGATAGTAATGGTTACAACTACTCTGTGTAATTTGCTCCTCTCTCATACAGCTCTTATTTGACAGCTGGCCTTTCAAGGAGAGAAAATCTCTTTTCCAATTTCCTGTCCCGTGGTTTCTACCTTTTTTCCCCATCATGTTATGTCTTTTTCGGGGGACTTTCCTTGTCTTCTTAACCACTACTGTGTGCAATGTTAGGCTATACAAATGGACTTCAATTGACTTAGAAGAGTTTGGACGTGAGGAGCTTAGATTACAACAGCATAAAGAAAACAAGCACCATCTAATTAGGAATCATCTTAGCGGATGCCAGTGCTCTTTGAGAAATAATAATACAAATGAAAATAATTTTGGGGGATAAACAGTGGGAATTTTTAGAATATTTAGTACTAAGTATTCATTCATTAGTAATGTTCAAAGTTTTGACATATCTCCATATTTACTCCATTATTCACTACCTGAGGAATATATAATTGATGTTAATGAATTGAATTAAATCATCAACCTCCATAATCACAGTATAAAAGTGAGCATTTTGAGCTTTTTTCTTGCTTTTTTTTCTTCTGCTTATTTTTTGTGCTTTATGGTTTCTGCACATGAAAGACGCTGAAGGATGCAAAGCTGCTACTGTAAAATGGCAGCAGATACGCATTAATACATTATGGTGAAATAAATCTGCTCATTTCTTATTATTAGATATTGCTGACGAAAGAGCTTCACTTAATTTGGGCTGTTAGCACTTTACTGTATTTTCCAGTTGATGATTAGCAGTTAAATGCAAGTGCCTTCACAAAAAAATGGAAACATAAAGTCAATGTGCAGATTCAATAATACAGTATATACCCTACAGAAACAACAAAGGCTTGATATAAATTCTATCTGATAAATTGGGTATGAAGGGTTTTGGTGTGAAACACCTGAAGTATCCTTTGGCCAGTTAAAGTTGACTTCCTTCAGAGAGGCTGTTTATAGAGACTTTTACTGTTATATTGACAATCTAGAGTTGTGAGTAGAGGACATGGTGTACCAGACACATTCAGTAATATTGGCTACATAAAACCCTATTTATGAGTCCTGTAAACTTACTTGGAAATAACAGCGAAGGGTAATGTGGAAGACTTGTGTCTGCAAATGAATCGGATGTTGGCGGTCTGTGGATATGGGAAACAGAAGGTGGTTCGATTTATTTGGTGCTGGGCAGCTGTTTTGAATGTGCAAACTTGTGTTGACTGAAAATGAAACACAAGCAGCCAGACCTCGTAGGGTGATCACCGAGTGATAGGAAGGTACCAATTCAATTCTCTTTGCCACCATGTAATTTTTCCTGACAAGCAGGCTGGTGTGTTACATGGTTACCTCGGCCATCGGTGCGTAAATGGGTGAATGTGAGGCATGAAATTATAAAGGGCTTTGATTGGGGTCCGGACTAGAAAAGTGCTTTTGAATTACAGTCCATTTACCATTCATAGTGGGGTCATGAAAGGAGCTTCCACGTCGCGGCCCCGGGAGTATTGACGAGATCGACGAGATCGACAAGATCGACGAGATCGACTAGATCAACCAGATCGACTAGATACTGCTGATCCTTTCACCACTACAAGCAAAAGTTACAAGCTACAACACAGCCACAAGCTACGCTTCAAGCTACGCTGAAAGCTGCAAGCTACAAGCCACAAAGGATGTGGCTGAACTACATCTAGCCAAGCCTTGTAACTGACTGTCTTGTGGACACGATAAGAAGATAAGAATTTATAGCTCTGTTGAATTGTTTAGTTGCCTCATCGCGTGGTTTCATTATAGCTCTGTTGAATTGTTTAGTTGCCTCATCGCGTGGTTTCGTTATAGCTCTGTTGAATTGTTTAGTTGCCTCATCGCGTGGTTTTGTTTAACACTACATTAATAGAATTTTGGCTTCCATGATGACAAAAACCCAAATTTTTGATCTGCTCCAAGTCATGTTTGTGGCCCCCTGATGGATATACTGTCCATTCCAAGTCCAAAGATGGGCAACTGTAGCAGTAAGAACATTTGTAAATGTTGTATATTTGGTTTGTGAACAACTCCATATGATGATGACTGCGTCATTTTCAGGCTCAGATTATACTAAAGCATTAATATCCAAACACTTACAATAAAATAGCTCTTCTGAAGTTATGGGGTAAAATAATTGGACTGAGCCACTCTGCAATTTGGAAATGATGAGGGGTGATAGTGAAAATGAAAGCCCTATGGCGAATGTCAAAACATGAAGAAACTCTTTTTTTATGATTAGTTTAGCTGTCAGTTTGCAGATAAATGTGGAATCAAGTCAAATCACAAATCATATTATAGTATTAACTCCAGGAGTTGGTCAGTGGGCAGATTTCCAGTGAAGCGTTGTTGTCAGTAAAAGACTCCATGTGATACACCCACGGATGTTCAATCCAAGCTCCGCTCTTTTCTCGTCACTCCACATCTCCTGTGAGACACATTTAACAGATTGGATCATCTTGATGACGAGGGACCTCAATCAATGTCTGGGTCATAGATTGGAGAATGGAGGAGCAGGGAGACAACGAAGCGTAATGAGATACTTTAACAACCGTGAGATGTTTTAGCATGATGCTGATGAGTCCACTTCCCGTCTCTGAAATCTTACATGTTTACCTAAAGCTGAACTGGTAACAGGTTGTACATATGCATTAGTCTTTGCACCCTAAATGAGGGAACGGTTACCCTTCATGGCCTTCTTCCTGGAATATCAACATGTAGCTATATGGAGGGTGAGGGAGTGCATGTGTGTGTTAGAGCCTGATGGATACTGGATTTTACAGGTTATATATACTATTCTTTTTAATAAACAGCCACTGTTTGACTTACGTTACTAATTTCATTATAGTTACACACGAAGGTTTTCTAAACTATGATTTTCTTTCTGTAGCTGTTTAAAAGTCAAATTCACCGCGAATAAATTAGTAAACAACTTTATGAAAAAAGTTTAACAAGAAAAGTACATCAAAATGCAACCAGTAAAAGTAGTTTTCGATATACAGTGAAATAAATGCATTGAAATGCAGCTCAAACAAGTTACAGTATGTGCAATATGGGTGCAAGGATTACTTGCTAAACAAATCAAATTGTGGATGATTAGTTGGTTATGTCATCTTGTGTGTTTCTCATGCTGTGGAGCGGACATGATATTGTTTTCCAAAGCTGAACAGTTACAGGGTGAGAGTTGCACATGCGCAGTAGGGACCAGTAAGCAACAGGTAAATAAATCTTAGCACACACACACACATAGAGCTCAGTGGAGATGTAAGGTTACATGAGGTCTTTTGATTGTCACACTGGTGCGCCAAATCACACTGACTCCACACAGAAAATGCGGCTAAATGGTTGCACAATGAAGCCCTAATAATGTAATGTTACAGCCCTGTCTGTGTGTGTGTGTGTGGTGTGTGTGTGTGGGGTGTGTGTGTGCTGGTGTGTGCGTGTCTGTCTGTTCCAATTTCCTGGAAGGAAGAAGGAATCTGAGTTAACAGAACACAACGGGCTGGCGAGCAAAGCTTACATGAAAGAATGGGGAAATGTAGGAAAATAGTCTAAATAAAAGTGACATTTTGAAAAAGCATACAGTATACAGCACAATTGATGCATGTCACAGTAAAGGGGAAAAAAGCCCCAAAAAGTAAATGGGCTTTACACCACATGTTTCAAATAAGTATGGCATTTAATAAGTACACTAACGAAATCCTGTATATTAATGTAATTAAAGGACATATGTTAGTATTCATCAGCATTATTGTAAGTTAGCACATACCTCAAGCTCAAGCTAAATTTAAAAGCTGATAGCTAAATGTCAGCCATTGAGTAATTGTGTGATTCATCATCCAATCAGTGGACTAATCTGTTTGTTAGTTGGTGACCAGTCGACTATCGACATAGTTGTTGTTTGCAACCCTAATGTGCAATCAAATATCCAAAAACACAAATGACTAAAACCATGATGACTGGGATTCATATACACACACTCAGTATTCCCTTTACATTGCATACAAGGCTATATCCAATTTAGTACCTTTGATATAAATCCAACATTTGTACCATAAAATGTAGTTTTGTTAAAATTGTCTTGCAGTAGTTGTTGTGGCCATCCTGTATGTAATGTTCTTTCTTCTTCATGTACATTGTGTGATTGGGATAATTAGGCTAAAAACACATTTCAACTATGAGCTCAATTGTACATTATCAGCTTCAAAAGAAGGATTTATACATGTTACAGTATATAAGATTATACAGGCATATCTAATAATCTATGATCTTAAAAATCTAATAACATCAAAAAGCGATAAAAAAAACAGGGGACTTCAGCTGGAAGTTTTATGTCCCACATTTACTAAAGTTGTTGCATGAAAGCTCGGCAGATGTGTCAATTTATGGAATAAAATCTAGGACATGAACCCATCTTAAAGTGCTCCTGGTTTTGTGCAGTTTATCATGCCATCTTTGAGTTGACAGCTTAATCCACAAAATAGATCATAAAAACTCCAAAACAAAACACTTATACTGAGGTGATTCCACTTGGACTCATCTTAACTCTGACAGACGTGACAGTTTAAAGCCAAAGCATGATGTTTGCACAATGCCGCAAAAGCAAAAGTTTTTTTTAGTTATTTTCATAAATTATGTAGTCATCTGGAGAGTAATAAATGCGGGATTTAAAAAATGCATCATTAAGTGTGCTTGATATGTATCGAGACCAGATAAATTATGTTTATTTAAGCATTTTATTTCATTTTTTTATTACCTAATCCTGGCAGTAAATTTAGAACATATTGTGACTTCTTTATTATTTTGAACATTAGGACCTGTGAATTGCCTGTCTTGATTTAAGACTTGAGGCTTCCTCTTGAATTACAAAACAGTGACTTGGTCCCACCTCTTAAATCAATTTGCTGAAATATTGATCACATTAAAGTGTGAACTAAAGAAGCATTTTATTTGTAGAGATAAGTGAGAGACTTTTGGCTGGGTCGTGTTGTTGAGGGTGGGGCACAGTGTGTTTGTGTGTTTGTGTGTGTGTGTGTGTGTGTTTTGTGAGAAGGAGGTTTATGCAAACATGGAGAGGTGTGATTAGCATCATTGAAGTAATAATACCTAATTTGTCTCTGTTAGAATTTCTGTCTGGCTAAAGGCAACTTGGAGAGGTTAATAAATGACTGTCAGCCCCCCACGAGTGAGAATCATTGGTTGTTCCGATAATGAAAAGGTGATGTTACGGATTGGTCGGTTCTTTTTCTGCCTGCAACTCTGGTCTCTTAATTTCTTCCCATTTTCTTCCTGTCAATAAAAACCAGCAACACAACCTTTATCAAGAAAGAAAATATTTTATTAAAAGTAACATACAACAGCATAGTGATTAATGTTATACAGATTAAGTAATAAATCAATAAAAATCCCTCCTCTGTGGCTCCTTTCAGCTCGTACACCCTGCTGAAAAACAAAAATTAGCACAGTTAACTGTCCCCCCCCAAAAAAGGGAAATGTGTTTGATGTAGTGTTTTTTCTGAGAGGTGTACGGTTTGATTGTTGTGTACACGCCTACACATGTACACGGTCAGGCCACCAGTTTCAACCATATCATTGGGAATGTGCGTGGACAAATTAAATATTGAGAGAAGCGAAATGTTTATTTAATTAAGATTCCAAGGAGCAGCACAGTGGAAAGTGGTTTTGTTAGAGCAAACAAAACGGCTGCTGCCACTGTTTGTTCACCTGTTTGATCTGATCGCACGCACGCACGCACGCACGCACGCACGCACACACACACACACACACACGCACACGCACATGCACATGCACACGAACACTCTTTGAGTACTGCTCGTTTTGTTTCTCTACTTCCACCATTCATCTCCCTGATGACTTTTGGCTCTTTTGCATCCCAAAAGATAAATCCTTTTTTAGTCTCTTTTTGATGCAAGCACTGTTTCATTTTTTCTTATTCCCAACAAAAACATTTCATCATTTTTGAAAACCATCCATGAAAAGGAACACAGCCGTTTGTGCAGAGTGCATCTGAGCAGAGCGCAGTGAGTCTCTACCAATCTGCACGCCGTTGATCTGTAATGAGCTCAGCCTTTGTGTATTTTCTGGTTATTAAAACAAAATCTGGGGATAAATGAAGGGAAAATTACTGACCGTTTCACATTCTGAGACAGTCAGTTTCAAAAGCACAGTTTAGGCCGATGTTTTGGTCCCTGAGCGCTTTTGTGTCTCTGTGTTTTGATTTCACTGTTTTCTGACGGCACCATCATGTCTCCAAAGTGGAAACCTTTACGTGACTGTGACAGCAAGTGACAGCACGAGTGCAAAAATAGACCCCAAAATGAACAGAACTAGAAAATGTGAATAACGCGTCAAATAGGACCAGATGCATGTTGCGTTCCATAGGCCACTAGTTGTTTGCATTGACTCTGTGATATTATTGCTGCTGTTATTATCATTCTTCAGCCTGAGCTAATTGCTTTCTCCATCATAAAAGACACACATTCCGATTGCCTGTTTATCTGTTTTGGTCCTAAGGGATTTGACTTGTGCTTTGATGCTCTTTTGTCTTCTTTATTGCTTTAAGTATTCTGCAATTTTCCCATGAATGATTCAGCATATGAAAAATAGTTTAAAATAGTTTCTGTCGCTTTGTTGTTTTCATGCAATGTTAGATGCTAGTTTAGCCCCGGGCTGGTCTCCGTGTTTTGCAGATGACGAGCATAAAGCTAATTTTTCATTTACTTGTTTGACTACTGACATACGACATAAACACAGCCATATTGATATTCTTTAGTAGTACATTGAGCATAAAAAACTTTTTGTTGTGTTGTTGCAGCTTTGTTTGTCATTGAGTCATTTCAGTTCAGTCTTAAACTATACATAATTACCAAAGTTGCTTTAGATGCCACATTCCCTTCTCAGAGTATAATGTGTAATGGGTTTTCAGTGTTTATACAAGTTATACTAGTACATTATGTTGCAAACATCGCTCAATAACAGATTCCATTATGTGCTCTTGGAAACTGGCTTTAGCGACGTCACATCATAGCGAAAAGTAACAGAAAGCCAATAAATTGCCATCAAAAGGAATTAAATCTTGTTCTACATTTAAAGAGAACTGCTTAAAGCTTCCCTTATTCTCTATCTGGGGAATGGAATTACAGTTATGACTCTCCTGAGACTCACAGTCTTTAAAACACCGTTTGTCAAGTGGAAACATATCAAGGAAAAGCCTGTACTTCATCATTGGTTCTATTACACAATGAAACTGCAGTACATGCTAGGAATAATAATAGAAGATACCAGGCAAAACATAATAATGACAAAGAACTCAACTTCTGGATGCTTGTGGGAATCAAAAGAAAAAAAAGAGTCTTTGAACCATCTTAATTATTGATTCAGTGGAATAAAAAGGCCTTGACATAAATTTTGCAGCAGGTGTATTTTTAGATTTGGGGTGACTTCTTAATCTCTGGTTTGATTGCATTCCTTGTTGATAATGTCCGCTTATAAGTTGTTCCCCTGAGTGCATCTTTTCACCGTCCTGTGTGAGCCATTATTGCTTCCTCATCAATACAGTTGTGCGGGTGCAGCACCGCTAATCAATAGCCAATAAAGATAGATCAATAGAGCTTACAGAGTAATCTGCTCTAAAGGGCTTCCCTGTATTTTTAGAATCCTGGGAATATCTATATGCGAGGACATTGGTGTGACATTAACGCTTAAGTGCTTGTGACCGGAGGTTGGACAGCTGAACCGTCTCAGGGCCTTTTCGGTAAAAAACTCACTTATTGAATCTATTTTTGGTGCCGAGGAGGTTGAAGATTGTTGCTGCGTTTGGACGGTCAGTAATGACTCTGTGGTCAATACTGCTTGAGCAGTCTGGAAGCTCTTCATGGTTCTTGTGTTTCCGAAGGCTGTAGTGGATGATCAGCACTTACAACTATTTAGCTTGACAATGATGACTGTTAATATTGATTATAGTCAATGAGCGTGGAGGTGGTATATCTACTTGGCAAGTGGTTAAATAATCCATGCTGCTATTACCGTCTGGTGTGTGAAATCGATGACTCCTGATGGCAAACCTCATGGTTTACTGTCCCTATAACTGATCATTGATGAAGATTTAAGCACTTTAAATATTTTTTTCATCAATGTTATGGGTAAATTGTTATGAAGAAGAAATATATTGGTTACAGTAATTACATTAGTCTTTCCTTTAATCATGAAGTCAGACAGTAATGTTGGCTTTTAAGTAATTAGAGTATAATTACTGATGCCTCTCCTCTTTATTTACCTCATATGCATTGAAGAATTACCCTTCTTTTAGTTCCACCAGTAAAGCCGATACATAATACTGCCATGTAGCGTCTATTTTGAAACCGAAGCATTGCTTTTTATGTAAAAAAAAAGCTGAATCTTTTGGCAGCACTCCTGTACACACTGAGTGAAAACGAGTCACTTTAGTTGCTGCGCTTTTAAGGACCACGTTTGAAAAGCCTGAGTTGGCAAATCTACATCAAAAATGCTGGCCAATCGGGCTGTCGGCCTGTAAAGAAATATGCTGAAAATGTGTTAAATGCTGATGCAGTCATTATGCTGAAGTAGAAGCTGTCAGGACAATACAGGTCCTCAGGTTTTGCTTCATCCATCCATCCATCCATCCATCCATTCAACCATCCATTCATCCATCAATCATGTTAGACCGCAAAAAGAGGAATATAACAACCACTATGTCCCTTCTAAGTGGAAACAGATTCTATAGAACATGTTGCACAGGTGTTAAAAGATGTAAAACAAGCATAGAGTAATTACTTGTGTAACAACCTAGCGAGAGAACACATGCACACACACTCAAAGAAAGTGAGAGGAAGAGAGAGAGAGAGAGACTGGCAGACTGCATCACACAGAAAATCTGCCTGGAGTCTAGAAATGATAGCAGATGGTCTTTTTGCTCTGTCTTTCTTTATCTCTTTCTCTCTCTCTGTCTCTCTCTCTCTCTCTGTCTCTCTTGTCTTGTCTGTCCATCTGTTGCTCTAATGCTCACTTATCCAACTGTTTCTGTCTTCCTTGCTTGTCCTCGTCCTCCTCCCTATTGTCCCTCTCGTTCATTCCATGTCTCCCCCTTCCTTTTCCTACTGTTATCCTTTTTTTCCTCCCCCTTCTTCAAATTTACTCCTCCTATCCTTTTTTCTTTTGTTCTTCTGTGAGTTTTCTTTTGTGGCTCTGCGTGTGTGTGTGTTTCCTGTGGGAGGTTACTTGAGTTGACAAGGCCACTAGCAGTGCCGTGCCATGCCACCTTGATGTTGTGCCAGTGTGTGTGTGTGTGTGTGTGTGTGTTGTGTAATTGGGCTGACAGGTTTGGCAGGAGGCCCCTGCCATCTTGTCTGTTTGCCAGTGTGGCTAAACCTTTTCACCGCGTTATTGTAAAGCTGCATTTGATGAGACTGGATTTAATCTGAGGACCAATGTTTACACCCACAATTTATGTTTGCAAAAGTAGGTTCCGGCTGCCATCCTCAGGGCATGATGTTGTTAATATTAATGTCATCATTGTTATTATTATTTTAATGCCATTGCCGTGGACTTTACATAAGCAGATTTTGTCCTTTTAAAATGTTAAAAAGACAACAACTTTTTTTCTATTCTGAAAGCTTTGCATTGAATGTTCTATGCAGATAGTCTGAAAAGAAGAATGGAAATACTTAAACAATGCCTAAAATATTACAAGCAACATCCAAAATGGTGGTAAGACTGTACTACTATTACTATAAATATATGAAGCATGTATGTCTTGGTGGTATCTGGTTATCATCTTTCTAAAATCAATACATATCAAAAGCTACTTCCTAATATTATTTACATTTTTTTACTGACTATGTAGATGATCAAAGAAGTGGACCACAAGCACTTAATGCTAATTCAATTGACTCTCCAGGAAAATAAGAAAAAAATCAGCTGACCTGAGCTGGCCTTATTTTTTAGTGACACTCTACTGTCCGATTAAAAATAAATACCAGTTTGTAGCTAAAATAGAGCCACCGCAGCAGACACTATAGGAAAATGAGCAGGGAAGTGGAGGCGATGGTCCTGTAATGTCAAACTACATTTTCCCTCCTCCGACATTCTCTCTCGTCATGTTTCCTAAAATAAAGCACAAGAAGTGAACCAACCAAAATGACCCTCGAGTGAAGAAGCAAAAAAGAAAAAAAATCTCCACAGTTTCCTCTTTTCCCTCACCACCTTGTTCCCCATGAGCTCCTCTTCCTGTGCTTATTCATCTCTTCCCTTGTTGCCACTGTCTTTGCTCCCTCCGTGTATCATCTTTTCGTCTTTCCGTCTCCCTCCTGTCTCTCAAACTCTCTGTCTCTCTGTCGTGATCCGTGTCGATGGGAACTGCGTTCAGAATAATTATGCATTCTTGCTGTGTTCACTTCATCTGCCACCTTCTGTTGTAAACGCATCTACACCAGCTCATCATCGAATACTCACAAAAAGCTTATAATGAGTGTTAAATCACATGAATGTGTGAATATACAGAGGTTGGATGAGTTCTTTATTGTTGAATAGACACGTAGAAATAAAGTTCATACTTTAAAGAAATAAAAATTTGAAAAAAACCCCCAAAATGTTACTATAATAGTTTTTTTTTTGTCATCACAACTCCTCCAGAAACTTAGACCATTCTATTCCTATTCTAGATGGTATCCTCAATTATTGTTACTAATGTGAAAAATCCCCTTAAGGTCCTTCATATAACTCTGAACTTGTGCTCAATTGCCAGTTAATTATTAGTGCTTAAGGGGTATGATTCTGTATGTAATTTACATACCAAAATCTTATTAAACTTTATGCTTACCACAAATCAGATTACAGAAAACTCAGCTGTATAACATTAGATTAACTTTCGTATATTCTGTTTTGTTATCATGGAGGCAACACCTGTCTACCTATAGAACTGTAAGGGGAACAGGAGGAACAAAAACTAAAATAACAAACAACACATTAGATTACATCATTTCCAGACGGAAAATGTATAAATTAATTTAAGTGGTTAAATCCACTTATACAACCACAATGACATTAAAGCAAAAACACAATGCAAAAATTCAACAAATCATATTCAATTCGTAATCAAGAGCCAAGCCAAGTTTATTTGTGTGGCCCAATATCACATCCATTACTGCAAAGATTTTTCCAGGCCCACACAACAAACGGTTCCCACTAAGGAACAACGCATTTCAACAAGAGTTTCCTCTCCTTGAATGGCCACGCGGAATAATAAGAAAAACATCATCTCTCTCATCTGGTCAAAATGAAAGAGAGGAGGGGAAAGAGAGACAGAGAAGATAAGAGGGAGAATATAGCACATATTAACCCTTTCATAATTGAATGTGCCATGTAGGAAAGGCAGGGAAGTATGTACAGTATATACAGCACATATTTTACACAAGAGTCAATTACAGTAATCCTTACATCTCTTAAGTTATGGCATTTTAATTTCCCTTTGAAATTCCCTTTATTCTAGATATCTTTGGTATAATTTAATACAGATTTCCTCAGAATGCAGAATGTATCCTGCTATATTTGGTAACTTTGGGAGTCTGGGGTATTTCACTTGTCTTTAAAGTAAAACTTCAGGATGCTGCTGCAATGCTGGATACGTCTGAGTTTAAGGAATTATTAACTACAACACACAAGTCCTGATTCTCTCCAATTTCAGTTTAACATAGCCAGCTTTAACAGGAACCTCAAGGAACGTGGCAGAGATATGACAGCAAGTTTATGAGGTGTCGTGAGCATAGTGCATCAACAGATTGGTGGGTGGGTGTGTTTATATTCAAATAAGCTGTTGCATACAGGAGCCCACGCGTGCACGCACTCACACACACACACTCAAACAAACGCGCACGCACACATTTGAACCTGTACAGTGTGCAGAGTCAGGCTGAGCTGCAGTCTTATATAAGAACTTAAAACATCTTAGAAGCCTCTGCACTGCTCTGCTAGTGTGTGCAGCTGGGGACTAGAGAGGGAGGAGAGGTAGAACAAAGGTGGAAGAGGACAGGAAAAAGACAGGTATAACACAAGGCACAGCAGGGAAATAATGGAGTAATCAGCAGGAAGAGGAGGATGTATATGCAGGCAGAAGAGAGAACAGAAGCGAGAGGGAGGTTTGGAGATAAGGAGTGATGATGGAGGAGTAGCAGTAGGAGCTCTGTGCTATACTGCCGGTGTGTGGAATGTGTGATTTTCATAAATTTTTGATATTTTTAGCACCTGTTTGTCAATGCAGAAGTATGAAGAAAACTTTTTTTAGCACAACGTGTGTCTGCCAATAGTGACAGATTTACCGTTACTGCTGTAGGCAACAATGGACACCCGGTGAATTGTGTACCGTATACTGTACAAAGACAATGTGAGTGCAGCATCAGCAAGAGACATAAATTCAGTAGGAGACAGATGGGGTTAAGGGTTAATGATAGAGCAGGAGAGGACAAGAGCAGGCGGAGGAGGGAGAAGATGAATAATGATGACACAGATCTGAAAAATACAGGAGGAAAGATGAGGACTAGGTGGAAAAGAAGCAGGGAGAGAGAGAGAAAGAGATAGATAAAGGGTGATGTGGAGAAGAACGATGAAGATGGAGGAGGGAAGATCTGAAAAAAGACAAAGGCAATGGAGAAAGAAGTTGGTTGAGAAGTAGCGATCGTTTTTCCCAGCCTGTATCAGTCGACCAAAGGAGAACACTATTGATCACTTTACAAATCACATAGACAGCAACCATGCATCAGTAATACGCATCCAAATGGATTGTGAAAGTTCAGGTTTTTCACAGATCTTTCAAAAGTCTTACTTTAGAAATGATCGGAAGGTTGCTGGTTTGATTTCCGTGTGAAAAAGATGATAAAGAAAACAACAACCCTAAAATCATTTCCTGTGTGGTCAATGTCAATCATTTCTCATTTGACTTCTTCATCGCTTTCAGTGTTGTTATTCCCTCCGCCCAATTGCTTCTGTCACTAAACTCTGCTGTTTTAGTCAGAGGAAGAAACCGTCTAATTGAACTTGTAAAATGTCTGCTTTGAAAGATTCCCCCAAGCTGATCTAGACTTTCAAACAGAGTGATTTCCTAATGAGGGAAATGTACAGAAAGCATTTTTGATACCATACTTGCATCTCATTTTGCTTTGTGGCTTCCCCCTCTTTCTTATGTGGGTGTTTGAATCCCCCCCCTTTTACATTATCTCATATTCCTCTCCACACCTCTTCCACATGTTTTTTTCTTTTCTTTTTTCTTCTTCATTGGCATCTTGCATATTAATGTGCGAGGAAAGTTGCTCTGTTCTTTGTCTACTCACCCATAAAAAAAGAGGGGCAAAAGGATGAGTTGAGCAACTTCAAGTGGGTTTCATCTCTATTCCTCTCTCCTCGGTGAACTGACACTAAATAGGTCATTGGTACTGTACAAAACTTTTATCCAGTAATGCAGCAGGACGTTGAATCTATTTCAACTTCACGTCCACTAGCATAAGATGGTGATTGGATGATTAAACTTCAATTTAAAGGCAGGCTAGGTGATTTTTTTTTTTTTTTTGGTACAAACACAATTTGTGATATTTGAAGAAATCATCTTAACATCCTGAAAGCTATAAATAAATCAAACGCTCCAGTAATCCTGAAATAAACCCATCCAATCATTAGATTCGGATCGAATGAAATGATTGACTGGCTGACCTGCCTGTCTGCGCATTCGCAGTCTGCCCGTCCACTCATTGCGCAAGACCGGACTCTCATTCTGACCATCACAGAGTCTTCGGATTCTTCACGGAGGCGTGTGTTTGTGTGAATGACACTATGCGCGATCATGTATAAGTGAGAGATTATGCATGTGTCATCTGTGAACGCGTGCTGTCAGTGGCGTGTGTGTCAATGACACTATTGTGATGCGCTCCTCTCTCTCTCTCTCTCTCTCTTTCTCTCTCTGGACTCCACCTTTGTGTTCATGTGTTTTTGGGCGTTACATTACTGAAGGGAGGGGGTGGGATTTTCTTGGTTGTACACTTTCAAAATCCTGCTTGCTTGCTTGCTCCAACATTACCTATCCTTCCGTTAATAGCTATAAATGACATTTTATCTGACTTTAAGGCATTGTCATGTGCGTCACAGTCATGTGACAGTACGACTGTAGCAAGCACTTCTCCGCTTTAATGTTGCTATAGCCTTTATCTCCTATTAATATCATTTTATTCATTGTGACACTGGTCCTGCTCTGGTATATGATAACAGCACAGTCATATAGGTACTTTTTATATAGGTAATTTTACACAATACATTATTTTACTTGTACAAGAAAAAAAGTTCAAGGTATTTCAGTGTTGAGGAGATTAACATTAAGGCTTTAGGCGGTAGTGTCCACAGTGTATCTTAGTAGTTTTTGTTTATTAAGACAATAGAGGGTAGCAATTTCACAAGCATTTAGATGTGGAATGCAAATATTGTGGCAGAATATGACACATAAACACAAACATATCAGAGAGCTATCCATCCTTGTTATGCTCACGTGGCAAATGACATGCATAAATATTTCTCTGACAGTCAATCACTTGACGCTCACACATGTAATTTCAGTTCTTCTTTCTTCAAAGAATCAACACACGCTTAAACAAAGGCACATTTTTCATTATTCAGTGGAGTTGTGGTTGATTACACACACGAGACCTGTCTCAGCTCAGAAACGGCAAGGAGAGAGAAAATATGACAAGCTGTCTTTCATCCTAGCGAGAGATCAGAGAGGCAACATCTCTACACACACACACACACACACACACACACACACACACACACACACACACACACACACACAACACACTGAAATCCTTTTGCCTGAAAACCTTGAAGGTAATTAGTGCCGTAATTAGTAAGTAAGAAATATTATTTTGGTGCTCCCCATCCTCCATGCAATTAATTTGCAATGTGTCCTGCCTCCACTTTTTAGACATATTTGTCATCTGTTACCTCTAACTTTGTCAAATACTATCACGTTTTCTTTTGTCTTTCCCCAAAAGTCCCCAAATCCCAGAAAGAGTTGTATATTCGATACGTTTATCAGTTGAAAAAGCAGGAAATTCTTGGAAAGTGCGTTTGTGCATGCACAGGCTTAGACAGGGGCACAGACTAAGCAAGAGTCAGGCAGGGACACAGATGGGACGATAATTCAAGTCTGGGCGAAGATGAAGAGTGAGATGAAAGCATGTTGACATTTGAGAGGAGATCTGAGGATGTTTCCCTTTGAGAACCAACAGAGTGACAGCGTGGCCCTCACCAGTGCTCATTACAGACTTGAAAAAGTGGCTAATGGCAGACATGGTTGATACATGGAAGACAAACACTCAGGCTTTACTGAAACAGGCGCGGTCTGGCCCATACTAATTTGTTGCAATCGTATATAGTGTTGCAGTTCCTGGTCGCTGCATAATACATTTTTCGAGAGTATGGCCGTTGAACAAGTGTACAAAACCAAAATGACTGCATTTCATGATTTTCTATTGCCATTTCAGGCAACATTGGAGATATTTGGCATTCATGTACCTTAGTGGATTAATAAGTGAGTCAGATTTAATATTTGATGATTTGTCATGATACTGGATCTGTCCTTGTAAAGAGAATTCAGCCCGCCTAATTGGAGCTGTTGCCACAGCAACATGTCTGTGAACTCCAACCAGTTAGGAGTAGGTTTATCCAATGGAAGTAGGATTACATTTCAGCTTTACAGGCACCATGACCACTCCATTCGCGAGAGTGCAACTTACATCATAAGTGCCTTCGCATTAATATGAGAATTTGAAAATCAGAGAAGAATACACCACGGTCTAGATCCTCTTGCACACCCTAAAGTGGTCCTTATGGAGGTACTGGTTCCGTCAGGAGGGAAGAATCCATAATTCACGCAATGTTTCAGGAACAGGTTAAAACTCAGGGCTTCTGTAACATTTTTTTTGGGAATATTTTAAATCAAAAATTTTGTCTTAGGCGTTATCCATTGTAATTAGTTACCTCATCTCGTCAAACTGTTTACCTGAAAAGAGTACTGTTCAGGGGGTTAAACATCTATTAAAACTACAGTGGTCATATTCTCATTATTGGTATACTTTGCAAGGTGTAAATGCTAGCTGAGCGGATCGTGACAGGATCTGTGTTAGACGCGGCGAGGTATAAATGTGACGTTTACAGTGAGCCTAAATCGGTCGCACCACCCCCTCCTCCCGGCTCTCATTCAGTAAGTTATCTGAATGGGAGCTGTGACTTGCCCTAATTGGGTAGCTGTCTTTGGATCACGGACAGGAACAGCACAACTTATTTTATACATGAATGAGGATTTTCCTTACAGCAAAGGGGAGGGATGAGTTTAAATAGCATCAAGGCCTGCCAACTGACATCCAGTCACTGGGCAGAGAGCATCCAGGTGAAGAGGATGCCTGAAGATATAAGGGGTACATGGACGCCGCCTGTCATTATCCAAATATATGTCTGAGGTTACATCAATGAAGCGTCTAAAAGGGGCCAATATGCCACCCAGGTTTACTGCACAGTGAGAAATATCAGGATTTTGACATTATAAGGTTTTGTTGGTGATAATATTGTAATATAATTGCAGTCCCTTCCGTTAATATGAACCTGAAATAGCTTATTTTAGTAGGAGACCACAAGGTATGTATTAGAATAAATCTTCTCTCTCACTCTTTCACTCTCTCTCTCTCTCTCTCTCTCTCTCTCTCTCTCCGGCTCTGCTGTTTTTAGGCTCCAACCTATTTTTGACCACTTCCTGAATGTGGCTGAGACAAAAGATTGAGCCTTTGGGGCCTTTTCCTGTTATTCTGCTGTGCTGCGTCTTGTCCATATTTGACTAAGGGGACTCAGTAATGGCTTCTCCCCACATCCCAGAACCACATAGTGTTTCCAACAGTGGCTGGCACATTGCATGCCTGGGTAGGCAACCGAGACGCCGTTATGGCCTCAGCACAATGCCATTATCGCTGTAACACAGTGCTAATGCTCTCTTTTGCTTGTTCTCTCACAAGCTATACACACACATACACACTAAAGCTGTGTTGTGTTCTCAGAAGGAAACATACTTAAGAGCTGGTTTGGGGGTGAATGCAGATGGTGTGTGTGTGTGTCAAAGAGAGAGAGAGAAGACAAGGGGTGTTAGAATTATTCACATTTGGTGTGTTTTGTGTGTTTACACATGAGAGCATTCATCCATGCAGACTTTGAGTCGTTGTCCAGCAGATTGTCCCACTGTGACTGCTTGCTTGTGTGCAATAATGATTCCCTGCGTGTGTGTGTGCTTGTTTGTGATTGATTGTTGATATGACGCTGTGATCTTCGCCATCTGTGCAAGTGACTACACAGTGTTATGTGTGTTTCTGCTTTTCATGTTTTTTGTCACCCATACCCAAACCCAGCTTACATGCATTTTGCACCACATACATGCATACATGATACACTCACCCAGTATTACATTACAATAAGCAGCCACCAGTTTTATAGCTGGGCTAAATGCCGGCCTTATAGCTGCACAGGGACCTGCAAAATAGCTGGTAATGCCCAAACACAAACACATGCACATAGGCGCCATATCACATCCTCAGTATACATTCCCATCACTTTTTTCATCATCATAAATGGGCTCTTGTGTGTATTTAAAGTTTAAATGTGTGTTTAGGAACAGGCATAGGGATCAGTTGTACAGCTCAGAACCCCTCCTCTGTCTGCCTGGGTAATTCCACTTAGTCCTGTCCCCTACTCATGGTTAAAGCAGAAGTACAACACACACACACACACACACATATATACATAAACACATACACACACACAGTTTTGGATCATCCCTGTTTGAGTGTTCCTATATGACCATGGTGTTGCCCAGCCCCGGATCAGTACAGTACACTTTGGGTCCTTCAGTGACAATTCTTCTGTAACTAAACTGAATCCAATTTGCATTGTCTTCTGCCTTCTGTTTGCAGTTTATAAGCATTTCTTTGGCGCACGGTTTATTAGCTACACCTGTAATATAGTAAAACCAGGCATTGTTTGCACAATGTTGTGTTTTTTTCTTTTGCTGACTCTGTGTCTGAGAGATTTTGGCTGCTAATTTTGGAGATTGCAGTTAGTGTTGTTGGGTTGAATTGCACAACATCCTGGTGTGGTCCCTGTAACGGAATTGATATTCTCTCCATGATGGCCTGACTTTCCTCCCGGTGATCCAATTTTATTATACAATCCAAAGACATGCATGTCAGGTGGACCGGCAGAAATAAATTGCCCATAGGTCTAAATTGGACTGTGAGTGATTCTGTGGCATTGTGTGGAGACTGTATCCACGTGCTCTGCTCAGTGCATGCTTGAATACACTCCAAACCCTTGTGACCCTGAATGTGATTCTCTAAACTTTCCACCTGGTTCTTTTAGCATTTAGATACAATTTCACACTTCTCTCCATCAATCTTATCAGATAATAAACAGCTGCTTGTTCAGCATTCAGGACCAAATATCACACACTAAAGAGGATTTGACCATGGTTTGGTTTGTGTGCCGGTTTGGTGCCTTTTTTAGTGCCAGGCAATCAAGTCACACTTGCTAAGCTATTGACACGATTTGACACCTTTTTTTTTTGTGAAAAAAAAAGTACAATTTTCTCTTCCTAGCAGGAAATAAATAATATATATGAAAAAGTAAATGGTACAGAGAGAGATGCCGTAAAAGAAAAATATATTTTTGTTTTGCCTTCAATTCATACTTAAGTGTTATTTCTGTTAGAGATGAGATCCAGAGACAGTGTGGACGCTGGCCTTCATTTAGTATTGCAACCCCTTTCTTGACCTCAGCAACCCTATCATACCACTCCAAATGTTGTAAGAAGGCGTTAAAACTTTATTCAGTCCAGCAGATGCAGGTCATGGCCCAGTCTGGCCTTAACTTAGTACTGTTAACTGTAGTAGAATAGTGGTTACCTCATCTGCTAAACTAAGGGCAGGAATATTGGACCCAAAATGTCAGTAAGAGCAAATGATGACAGATTTGTCACTCCCATATTCCCATATTTCCATCTTCTTATTAACATTTAGGGGTTTACTAGATGGATGGACAATTAATTCACCTGTCAATGCCACAAAACACAAAGCAGATGTCTGTTATTTTGTTATGCCAGTTGAGCCTCCACTGTTAATGCCGCTCGAGGCCAATGTGGGCCAAATTTTCCTCAGGCTCAAATACTTATTGCCATTTTTAATGAATATTCACAAGCTGGGGCAAGGATTTCCAGAAACTTTCCTTCAACTATAATGAGTGATTTAGGACAAGAGGTGTCCGCATTCATCATTTTCATAGTTACAAAACACGCAGCGCTGTGATAACTTTAAACCTTTAGAGCAAAGGTGTGTTGGGAAATCATAATTAACCTCCTCCCTGTACTCTTTATTAAATTCCAACAAAGTGCCTACTAATAATATCCCACAGTTCACTGGGGGATGGACGGGATGCTTGATGGGATACAAAACAGGGAAGCACATCTGGTGCGAGAATACACCCACTGAGACTTCGCCGGGTTTATGCTGCTACACTGATTAGGACACACACTCACACGTGCACACATTGGATCACATATTAGTCTGGGTGACAGGAAGAGGAGGGCATCATAAATCAGCATCATTAATAATTGCGTGTGTGTGTTTGTGTATATCAGCGTACTAGTGTTCTTTACCTATGTGTGCACAAGTCATAATCCACAGGGTGGTTGTGTGATGAGATTTTTAAATTTGAACATACATGTTATACATAAATGATATTTTGAGATTGCAGATCTATAGCGTGAAATATCAATAAACACAATTAATGGGACTTTAGTCTGGGGGTAAGAAATGAATAGTTCCAATAGTCCAATAGTTTGAATTGTTTACCTTGCAATTATTTACCATAGTTGATAAAGTCTTAAAGTGTCAGATCCTTAAAGTTCATCTCAGAATGCTTTTTGTTATTTCCACTAATTTTTTTAAAGAATAATATTGTAGGTTTGTATAAAAAAGCATCGGGCATTAGATTCAATCGGTTGTCACACCTACTTGACCTCTCACACACCCAATCATGCCCACCTGGACTCCATCACCTGAAATAGCTGTTTTCTGCAGTCATTGTTCAGTCGTTGAATTGATTTCCTTGCCGGTCAGCCTCGTTTTGCTCTGTATGTTTGCTGTTGACTGTTTCCATGCATGTGTTTGTTCCTGTCTCAGACAGATGGATCTATTTTGTAATTTCTCCTTGAAGCACATTGTGACATTGGTCCCACGTGTCTAGTAACTGGTCAGAAACGTACAAAGTACAGTGTTTTCGAGTGAGTGTAATTACCCTTTTTCCGCGGTGCGCAACAATGGAGACAAGGGGTGTATAGGGTATAAGTGTGTTTTTCTCCATTAAATCCTTGCAGTGAGTTCTAAAATGACCCCAAAATGAAAACAAGAACATGAAAATCTGAATAAAATACAACTCTTAAAGGCATATTACACTAAGTCAACTAGACTAACATACTAACTTGAGCTCACTGTCCCGATTCTTGCATTTGACTGCAGTTGGGAATCGCTCCCATGGCAGCCATTCATACCCAGGGAGGCAGTAATGAAAAGCTGGAAGGCTCCCAAAAAGTCTAGATGAAGCACTTGCCACTTTACACTGCATAGGCTTGAAATAATGACCTCCTCTAATTGCTGTGGATACTTTATAGATGTGCAGTATGAGGTCTGAGAGCTGTAACGATACAGCTGGAGCACTGAAGTCCACTGCTGGTTTTCACTTGGTTGATCTTGGATCACTTGGGTGATACGATTTTGTAAGCTGAACAGTCCTGCAAGATGTCAGGTTATGCTTGTTAGATCTTAGGTTATCGAGAGACAATCAATCAGTTTACTTCCCTTTTTTTCCTAATTAATGTCAGTTTCACGGTTCACCACATCCACATTAGAGCTGAACTGTTCCACTGGAGCACCTGGGGAATTTTGAGATGCTTCCTAGAAGGGCACCTAAAAAAAAAGAGTAAAGGCAGATTGTTTGGGGCTTCAGCAGAAATTTTACAGTGCAACATGCCTAGAAATATATGTGCTGTTGTCCATATTTTTACTTAATGATGAAAAACCGACTGATCCCTCTGTTGACAACAGAGGGATCAGTCGGTCACAGTGGTACCATAGCAGATGGACATGTAACAAAAAAGCTTTGTGTTGGCCCATCAGTTGAAGTTCCCCTGCAGTTCACAAACTGCACCTTTGAATGACGCATTTGCATTAAGTATAAGTAAGTATTACGGGCTCTTATACTTCCTGGGTTCACGACAACTTTTCTTTAATTTGGTGACTTGTTACACATTTTTACAGTTAATTGCTACATCAGCATGGTGTAGTCATTAAACTTGAAACTCTTGGGATTATGTCGTGCTGCAGACTAAAATAATTCCATTTTGTGTTTCATTTTACGTAGGAGTAGGTGCATAATGCGTACCAATTGCCTCAGTGCCTTTTTTTTATTTTGAGCACACTCAAATTGTAGAAGATTATATAAATATGAGCTGCAAATCCTGTGTAAGATTAATGGGATTTATTAATGATCCTTTAGAAATGCAGAGGTTGGATAGAAAGCGATGGTGTTTTTCATCATCGGGAAGACTCTTTGACTTCTCACTCCTTTTTACATTCACTAACTTATACTATTGCTGCATTCCCTGCTGTCCGCCAAAAGATATACACAACCATACACTCATACCACTTTCATGGTTCTCTGCCTCTTACAAGACAAAAAAAGCTCATGTCAGAATTAATGCTGTGGATTTGATGAAAATTTAAAAAACAAACTATAGTTTTTAGTACATAATTACTTTCCAACAAATTATTGTTTTAAAATGATGAACATATGTGAAAATGATTGATGTAAACATTTTGGAAAAATGCAGACTTGCAGATGTGAACAACTGGTAGACTTTTGGACAAACTGGTGGAATGGAGATTAAGGAGATTTTCTGGTACTAGAACATTTTCAGATTCTATATGTGTATTTGGGAAACTGCAAATAAGAATAATATAAATCATTGTACATACAAGTCAAGTTGAACTACAACAGCATTTGAGCACACTTAAATGCTTTCATTAAAATGTGGAAGCATGAACAGATGCTCCACATGACAACCTATATAGCACTTTTATTCTAATGTATTATAAATATTCACTGTAAAGGGTAAGAAAAAAAAAAAAACGGCACAAAGGTCTTCACTATTTATGCAATAAAACAATGGTTCTCTGACAAACTTTAAAGAAACATTTTCGGTGGCTTTATGGAAAAAAGGTCAGGTTATTTTCTGTAGTTGTCAACCAAAGATCATCACTATTCTATCACCACTGCTAACATTTTACTGCTGTGGCCCTGTATGAAAAACCTGAAAAAGCAAAAAAAATTGCTAACTGTTTTGATTAAAATCAGAGATACTGTAAGATGTGTTGTGGAAAATATCATTCTTTCATTTGAAAAATACTCTGCTGCTCTTAAAATGTAAGCATCTTGTGTAAATCAGTTTGAATTATACTTTGAAATGAAACATGCTAAATTAGCAAAGCTGCATTGTGAGCGAAAAGAATAGAAATAACTCCAAATATTTGATGAGTCACTATATCTCTGAGAACATGGATTTTGCATGTTTGGGAATATAAAACTGCGCTAAACATCTGGAGCCGTGTATCCCACAGAGACTAGCAAAATTCTGTATTTCACAATGTATTTTGCATGATGTTAAAAATGAGCATTTGAAGATTTTCTCAAACGGCTACATTCCTGATAAAATATTGAACTGCTCATCTGGCTTGTCTTTGTGTTCGCACAGGACAGATCAGAGTCTTCGAGCATGACAAACTGTCAAACCGCAGATCTGTTGTGGGATTTCTCTCAATACAGTGACACTGATTTAACGTGATGTGGTGCCAGAGAAACGTCACACACAACATTCTTGTGTAATAGTAAAACCCAACCTTATTTTTGACATATTGTGGGAAAACTGATCTCCAACAATGCCTCCCTTTTTAATGTAACTCATATCCCATGCTGTCCAACATGTATAAAGACATGTAGCGGAGACGCCTGATGCATACATATACCATACACTGACAACGTTACCGTGTCACGGGGGAAGATCACTGTCCTGTTTAATGTGCTGTACACTGAAAATGAATTCATGTATGAAAGCTACGCCAGTAGCTGCCAAAAATGTAGCATACATTATTAACTTCCTGGAGGCACGTAGTGAATCATGGATGAAGTTGAGAATATGCCAAGACGTAAAAAGATGGACAAAAAAGACCAACTAGCCAACCCTGGATTATTCAGCAGACACAGTGTGATACTGATGGGCTGCTGAAACCATACGTCTGGATTTGTTGTGGAAGTCATTATGTTGTTGACTGATATTTTGAGCATTTGGATGAAACCAGCTATCCGTTATGTGAAGGGATGATTTTGAAAAATCAGCAAAATCTACAATGAATTCATCAGTAGGATAACCTTGAACCATTGTGTTTTTTTGTTTTTTTAGCCTTCATATGAAATGAGTGGTCTAATAGGACGTGTGTACAGGTTGATGGTTGGACAGTTATCTCTTGCCATTTGTTGGTTTTGAATCCGCAGTTTTGATCATTTGTGGTTCAGTCCTGAATAATTAAACAGGAAGATTTTTGGGAGCTTTGCAGCATACCACGAAAAACATCATGATAGAAATACCTTGTACAGTATGAGCAAAATTTAAAAAGTTTAGGAACTGATGAATGCATGTACATGTTGCTCCTGCTGTGATCACTTCTCGTGTTTTGTACATTTTTTGTGTTTTTACCATACCGTGATAAACTCTAAATACTCTTCTCATAGGTCCAACGCGTAGTGCCTCTGGTGCTTCTGAAGATGCAACAAAGAAAGTAATGACCCTACAAGAAAAGGTTAAATTGTTGGATATACAACAGAGGCTTAATTTGCCTGCTGCTGTTGCTCATCATTATGTCACAAATGAGTCAACTATAACGTAAAAAGAAATATGTGATGCCTTTCTATAGCTACACCATCAGGTGTGAAGGACCTGCATGTTGTGCGAGATCTTAATATCTGCCATGTCACAAGATTTATGGTATTTGGGGACCCAAAATGTTTCGGCGGTCCCCAGATTTAATGCATTCGAACGCTTTGCTGCCCCTAACCCTCGCAAATAGCAAGTGATAACTTAAGTACATTATTTCCCTGTATTTTTTACTGTAGTAAGGCATTGTAAAAATTGAATAGCAGAGTAACAGTAATACTGCATTGTAACTGACTAATGTCATAGTAGTAATATTTGTTGTACTAATATACTCAGTCTTCCAAATCAAGACTAAGGGAAGGACAATTCATGAAATGCATCAAGAAATTAAATGTTAACAATCAAAAGACAAGGAGGAATGAATGTTTACTACAAGATAGAAAAAGGCAAGAAGAAAACCAGAAAGAAAAAGGAAGCCGGCTGGAAAGGAAGTAAATGCTTAATAGGAAGGAAATTATGGGCTACAAAAGAGATCGCTATAGATCACAGGGTCAAAATGAAGGATTCCAGTGTAAGACTATCGAGTATGACAGCAACACTGGCAAATGTTAGAGACAGAAACACCCAACTGACAGAACAGGATTAGTTTGATGTGCGAGATAAAATGGAAAGGATTAATGGATTTTACACCGTGCGTAGTCAACAACAACAAAAGCACTCACTCATTTAGCCTGGACAATGATTGAGTTTTATTAGTACTAACCAAGGGCTGAACCCATTCATCAATTTATATTGAGGCAGACAGCCTCACACTCTTAACTTTCAAAAGCATTATTATAAAGATTCTCTATATAATGCGGTGTGTTTTTGCGTATCTGTATGGTCTCTTAAGGAGGCTGAGAGGACACGGGCAGATCAATGAACGTAGGTTTCACACACCTGTAAAGATATCCTGGCCCAGACTTCAGCACAGCAGTGAAAGCGAGCTGGGATGTGATCCCATTTTGGAAGTTGTCGATTTTTACAATTACAAAGATGCTGATAGGAAATGAAGGTTGGGGATGAACGGAGGGACGGTCGGGTGGACTAGTAAATATTTGCGTCATTATTTGCTTTCTAAATTGTGTGCTAGGCTTTACAGAAGGCAAAAGATGATTGGATACAAGTGTGTGTCCTTGTAGGAGCCAGAGAAAGGCATGCACACTGACAACTGGCTTTGGTCTTTGGCATTTAACAAGCATTAACCCATGTTACGGGTAATCACAAATGACATGACTTTAAGTTGCACAGCATTGGTTCAGTCTGTTTTAGGCATAGACCCTTAAGATCGAAAGCAATAATAAAACAAAATATTGAAATAATAAGGCACAGTGCCTGTGGTTTTGACATGTGAAGTGTAGTTATTCGATTCTCTGCAGCCCGTGGGTAATAATTACTTGCAATTTATAAGACTAATAGGCTGTGTTTATGTTTGTTTGTCCTAGTAAAGATGAGCTGTCACTGAAGTGAGGATTGAAGTCAATAATATGTTTTTTTCCAACATGTCAGTGGTATTTGCACACAAGATGACTTCCAAAGCAACAAAATATTACCATTCAATCCCTCAACTGGAGTTTTAACACTGGACGTAAAGCATTTTGTTGGCATATCTTGATGAACCATTACCATATGCAGCATTGGTACAAGAGATGCTTCAGACGCTCATTTTACTGTCATCGCTTCTTCTGTGCCATAGTGTTCTCCACAAACGAATGTGCTCAGAGCATTTTGTGAGTAGGTCTGTGTATTTAAGTCCTCAAATGAACTGGATGTCTCCTTTGTCCGTGACATGATTATATTATGGGTTGTGCACTAACAGGTTGTTTGTATGTTTACATGAGGAAAATAAGAGAAATGGAATAATGAAGATATAATGAGGAGAATACAGAAATGAGATGATATTTGTGTTTCAGGTGGAGAGAACAGACACCTTTGAAGCCAGGCCAACATAGCTATTTAGAGACATTAAGCATACTTAGTCCTATTTCTCTGTTTCGCATGTATATGTGTGTGTATGCTTGTGTGTGCGAGAGAGAGAGAAGGATCAACAGACTTAGCATCACAGAATGTAATGTAAATGGGATTATTTAGGGTATGATGTAGAGGCCTGTCAAGACCCTTTCACTGGTCTATTTGTTCTGCCTTGCGCACACACACACACACACACGTCCACGCACACACACACACAGCTTAGTACTGCGTGCTCAGTTCATACATGCATGTCTGTATTCAGCACCTTAATGACAGTGATGGATATGTCAAATTATGTGAGAGTGTGTTTGTGTGTATGCCTATGACTGTATAATGTATAACTGGTCGCCAAGTTTTTGTTTTAAAGATTCCTTTAATACTTGCTGGTTGATTGATTGATAGGTTGGTTGGTTGGTTGGTTGATTGATTGATGTTGTATTATATGCTGGCTATGAATATATCCTGCATCTTTCTTTCTTTGATTGTTTTCATTCCTTCTGACCTCTAATACCCCCTGTCCATTTTTTAAATTTTTTTTTCTAGTATAATGCCATCTAAAGTCATTCGTCATTTGTAAACACCCTGCTGGACATTCAAATTATAATTTTGAGAGCTTGAGTGTTATGTGCATTTAAATATCCATGCATTTAAATGCACCTAAACTGGCTTTGCCAAGTAATCCATGCATTTAAAATAGAGCAGGCTTGCAGTGATGTGTTAAGCCAGGGCTTAAGATCGGAGATCCCGTTAGAGGGTAAATTTGTTCACAATGTTTGCGAATGCCCACACCGGAAGCCGGAGCAAAACCTGGTGTCATAGAGAGGGGAAAGCTTGTGTTTGTGTTTTTGTTTGTGTAATCTTAATATCTTTAAACATAAAAAACACACATTTTCACTTTTGAAGAGAGGAGAGGTTGTGACATTCTGTGTCTACTGTGTTTTGTGCTCCACACACAATTACAAGCAGGATACAGACAGGCATAACAGCACAGAGTTCGACTTTTTCATTTTCAGCTCTGAAGTTATAATTACTGAATGTGATGCATCGTTGGAATGCAAAAAAAGAAAGTTTAGTGAAATAGGCTATCTGTCATGTTGGTAAACTATTTGCACCAATAGTTTTATCCTTCAAAAACCACACATATTACCACAGAGGTACTGTGGAATATGTTGTCGTGGCCATGATATGAAATAAAATATTAAAATAACATTTGTTTTGATTGTCCCTGTAACCGGAAACTCTTTTGTTGACGATGAAACACTCTAGTGGCCAAGATGATTCTTGTTAACAACATTTAGAGTAGCTTTAAGTGGCTGTTAAAGGAGACATTCTGATCTATATTTTTCTCAAAATTTCAGCCATTAAAGTTTCAGTAGCAAAATTCCAAAGGGTTCTTGCCTCTTCTCTTTGCATGCCATAACATAACACCGTGCAGTGTGCAGTGCCAACCACTACATTCTACAGCAAAGTCTGCCCTGATCCGTGGAAACACAGTTTACACTTCCTTCTATCCATCCAGTATTTATACTACTTATCCATGAGAGGATTGCAGTGGGGCTGCAGCCTATCCCAGCAGTCATTGGAGTACCTTGACTGACCGTAGGTGTGAATGGAAGTGTCAGCCCTGCCATAACTACAATTTTCGGTACTGGCACACAGGCCAAATACAGTAAAAACACGGTCCCACTACTACAATCTGGTGTCAGTACTATGACTGTAATGGAGTGCTTTTGGACCATCTTTAAGGTTGACCCTTGGTGACCCTATATCCACTCTTCACAAGTGTACAATGTGCTCAGCGATATTTGGTGTCTCATATATTCTCCTCGTGACAAGTACACGCCAAGACAAATGGATGGCCCAAATGTTTAGATATTGCAGCCCAGCCACCATGTGTGTTGTGAGAAGCTTGCACACTTTTACACACATAGTCAGTCAGAAGATGTCACTGGTCTAAACAGAAATGGTATAAATAGACCCCAGGAGTAATGTATTAGATTTACTTCTTAAACCCAAGCTGTGGAGCCGTTAATATTCTGTGAAATTTGTCACTCTCCATTATCAGCTGTCCACACCAGCATCTCCCACTTCCTTGACAATTTTTCCAAATGTCTTTCTTTAAGCTACCGGTAAGCCTGTCAGGAAACTGTGCCAGACTAACAGATAGGCAATCAATCTGTTTTGTCTGCCAGCATTTCTGTTTTAATCAGTCTTAAGCAGAATCAGAATGTGCTCACTACTACACAGAATAATGAGCTTGTTTGGGGGCTTTTTTGTCCCTGTCACTAAATGAAGGAAAACACAGCTTCCTGCGGGTTACTGCGTTTTCCTTCACTGAGCTCTATGTGACTGCTAAGGTCAGAATTATATTTGACTTTAACTAGGCTTTCACACGATAGCTGTCACATGTATCCAGTGTTTATGTGCGGTGTGCACATACCTCAACAAATTACACCGTTTCGTAACAAGATGAAATGTCTACAAACATAACCGGGGCCGTAAATACGTGACATCAACTGACAACCAGGACATTGGCTAGAACTTTTTAGGAGGAGCTGATCGTGCACAATGAGATTTGTTTAATGGCCTCACAGCTCCACTGTTACTGCCGCTGTTATTTCTTTCGTAGTTTTCAAGGTGTTCTGGTGCCAGATAGGGAGAAAGTAAAGCGACTAAGGGAGTATTTGAACAACTTTGCTCCAATAACATCTTTTGTCCCAGTTACACCTGCTTCAACACACAAATTATAGACTATACAACTTTCCAAGTTCTTGCATCGCTCTGCAATTCACTGTACATGACAGTGTAGTCTTTCTTTTCGCCGTCATGAGTTCATTCAGTGGCTGAGCGGCAACTCTGGGACACCCACTACATCAACACCTCCCTGACAAGTCTCAAAGTTATCTCCAGATATCTGCCGAGGATCGCAGATGCCTCAAAAAAGCTCTTGAAGTACCACTTGACTACTTAACACACACTGTGTTTTCACACTGGGACAGTGTTTTCCAATGTGCCTCTGATCACACAGATTTTGTTAACTCTTGCTTGAGCGAGGCACTAGCCATTTACTTTAACAATATAATGAGGTCACACATGGTGTAAATGATGCTTGGACATGTTGTGATTGGATTGCTCTCTGATCTGACTGAGCACATACAGTATGTAGGTGGTCCGCTATGTTTGCAGTATAAAAGCAAAGCCTACAATGGGGACACATTCTTTCATTAGATCTGTCCAAGGACCATTACACCTCATGTTCCTCCCTCCAAGCGCTGTCAGTCATTAGCTTAATTTAGTAGAAGTTGTGACTTGCCTTATATAGGAAACTCCATCAGTAGAACACAAACAGGGACAAACAATGGTGTCTTAATTGGCAGATAGTCTGGGCAGATTTTCGTGAACCGACTTTTAGCGATGTCTGGCTGTCACGCCTGTTGAGAGTCATTTGGTGGAAGATTAAGCATTCTCAGAATCTGCTGCTTGCTGCAATGTTGTGGTGTGTATTTTTAGGCATTTTGTGTTTTGCATCCCTCTGGGAAAACATTCAGTCTATATTCCTTTGAGGATACAAATTGGCATGAATGAGCAATTATGTTAACAAGCAGAACAGACACCAGTTCCAAATCAAATCCACTGGCAATTGACTGAATTAATAATAAAAGTGGGATCTCCAGGAAAAATACCGTTGTACGCTTCAATTCAGGTCAGGCCAAATACAAATATTACAGATGATCCGTTTGTTGAAACCAGTACAGTACAGATCGGAGTAGTTACAAACAGGGCTCAACGTACACCCCGTGATCATGAATGGAAACGCCCGCCGTGCCCACTTGTCAGTGGTGTAAAGTAAAACAGTAGAAATACTTTACTACTGTAATAAAGTGTTTGAACAGACCCTGTACCTTACATGTACATGTGGGGTGTGGGACCACGTGGTGTGGTCCCATTATTTAGAGACCTCTCATCAAGCTGCGACTCTGCTTCTCACGGTCGCCACTGGCAGTAAATACCTTTTTTACCCAGCATGCATTTGGAATGGGCCAAACCGTATGAGGCTAAACGTGTTAATGAGCCAATCTATGATTAAACAGTTTTGGTACTAATTACCTCCCAATGTTGCTACTATTGATGGCAGAAAACATTGATGTTACATATCATACATCAAAGGCATTATAAATCAAGTTCCCAACCCCGTCATTCCAAACTCCCCCAACCTACATAGAACTCTTAAAAAAACATTTCAACAAACGGAGGGATAACATGGAAATGGAATTGTTGTTTGTGCATAGCAAATTTGTTTATATCTGGAGTCTGGTATAACTGTGGCTGAATTGCGGCCAGTACGCCATTTAGTGTTATTGGTCTCTGAATGAGTCTATTCCTGAAATGAATGCCGATGTTGATGGAGAAACGGGGAAAGTTCATTCAGCGGTTATAACTATTTGGAAAGGTGCACAATCTTCTCCACAGAGTGTTAGCTGAAATTATGATTGTGTTAATCTAAAGACGATCACAAAGTATAAATGCCACTAAAATTATATGAAATTAATTTTGCGTTACTCTCAATCAGCAGCTAAAAAACACTTTCACTGAAGTATGTTTTCTGATGGGTCAGTTTTACTTGGAACTAAGTCACTTTTAAGTGAGATATCTGTACTTTTACCCAGGTATATTTTTGAGGTACTTCATACACCACTGAAAATAGTTGACATTTTGGAGAGGAGCAGGCTTTTACACTAAACAGAAGGATAAGTAGCTTTTCCCTTGTTAAACTGGAACAAATCACCTCGTGGCCAGTTGTCATCGCTTTGGATCCAACCAGTAAAACAGGCTCTCTTTCTCTGTCATCCATTTGGCACATTGCTGTGTCAGTGCAGTTCTCTAATAAGACAGTTAGTAGTGGTTTCTACAATCAGGATGGGACCACTTGTTCCCCATCAGGTTTTCTGCAGGCCTATTGATGGCAATTCCTGTAACTCCAGCTGTGAGGAATTATCATAAATATATTCCAAAACATTTTCTCTATTGCCTGAAATGACGCCAGTAGAGAGCGAAAGAAAGAGAGAGTGAATGTTTGAAGTATTTTGGGGATTTGGCTCAGCTACAAAGTTGGAGAGGCGGATTTCTCAGAGGAATCATTTTAATGGCTTTTGCCTATTTCACAGTATTCAGTCAGACACAGGCCTACACTTCATATGTCAACGCAAGACGTGAATGCACATATGCATGGAAGTTCATTCCATTTCTTTTATTTTCAACTGAAAAAGATGAAATACGTAGATGCCAATCATATAATACTGCCACTTGTCTACGATTGTTTGTATTTGCGTGAAGTTAAACGGAATAAAAAATCACTGCTGCAGCCAGGAATTTACTGCACTGCAAGCATTGGGGTGTTTAGTCTGTTTTCTGTTTTTCATTGAGAATGTGACTTGTAAAAAGGCAAGTGAAAGCAGTACATACTTAAATATATACTGTATGTCACATGAATTAAAGAAAAACATTTGTTAACCTTCATTGAAACATTTTAGAAATCAAAAAGGTAAATTCATAGCAATGCGTCGACTTGAAATATTGTCAATGCACGTTCAGCCCAGACGTCCTCGATAATGTCGATCAATTATAGCAGCCCTAGTGAACATTCTGAATGTCTTCCTTTTTTCCTTTACATTATATGGCTAATTACAAAATCTCCAAATAGTTTACCATAGAAGAGAAAGCATTCAAACGGTACAACAAAATAGACACACCATTTTTAGATTAGTTAATACTTGAACAGAATGCTTTTAAAAATCTTTAATTACCTCTTTCTTGGACTGCACACCAACTGTGCCCATCTGCTATCTCTATTTTGACATATCTGCTGCAAACACACCTATGCGCCCACACACAGATGTTATGCATTCAATATGCACGACACAGGCTTACATACATTTGCTATCCTGGCAGACACACGTGGATGGTTGTTAGGTAGATTGCATTAACTGGGGGAATGAGGGAGGAATGTCACTACTCTTCAGAACGCTGGCACTTCTTGTGCTTCTATGAATAAAACATCACACGTGTTGCTCCATGCGCAGTTTTTTCAAGCACACACATTCTCACACACACACACACAGACAGACAGACAGAGGGATTAATAAAACATTAATTTATCTATTATGTATTCATTTTAGCTACCTAGATCAGCGTGTATATGTTTGAGGGACTATTGGAGAGACAAGTGTGTGTTTGCGTATGCGGGCAGTCAAGTGCAATGGGATTTTAGAGAGGTGTGTGTGTGTGTGTGTGTTTGCGACATTTAGAGGCAGGTCTTGGAATTGAAAAAATTGAAGAGCTTAACCTACTAATTGCAGCCTTGCCTTGAGGCAAGACTTCAGATTGCACTTTCTCTCTTTTTACATTTATCTAATTCTAGTCTCTGTCCTCCTTTTTGTTTTTTCTGTAACTTTTACCCTCTTGCCCTAGTTGTGTCTGCTTATATATCCATCACATCCATCTGACTTTGTATTCCCTCTCCAAAACAAATGACTACAAGATTTTTAAGATTCAAGCAATGTTCTCTGCTCTTACTTGTCCGATCGGTACACAGCGTAATTTGTGAAAAGTGCTGCTTCACAAATTGGGCAACCAAACATAGGACAAATAGTGGTGGCAAGCAGCCGAAGAAGGACCTAAGGAGGCGAGGATCCCAGATAAATGCTTTCTTCATGTCCACCTATCCATCCACTATCTAACTGTACAAGGGCCAACCAACACTAGCCTTTCCTGGGGTATCCCTAGGTGATCCAAGGCCAATTTAGAGATGCAATCTCTCCTGCATGTCCTGGGTCTGCCTCAGAACCTCATCCCAGTCGGACGTGGCTGGTACACCTTCAAAGGGAGGCGTCCAGGTGGCATCCTTACAAAATGCTTGAACCACCTCAACTAACTCCTTTCCATGTGGAGGAGCGGTGGCTTGACTCGGAGGTCCTCCTGGATCACATAGCAACTCACGCTATAACAGATTGAGACCACTGCCCTACACAGAAACCTCATTTCAGTCACTTGAATCCACAATCTCTGTCTGTCTGTTTACTAACCGCAGCTCATGAACATAGATTAGGGTTGGACAAAGACCAAGTCAAGGCCGATGTCAGGATATATGGACATGTGGCCAGACGAGGTTAGAGTTGCTCCACCCTTTCTAAGAACCACCTGAAAGATGTTCCTCTTTCCCCTCTTAAGTTGCCAGATGATTTCTAGAACCAAAATTCTTTCCCCTTTGCCACTCTGAACTCCTCCCACACCCTGGATTTTGCCTCAGCTGCTGGTGTCACTGTTGCCTTATTCACCTGCAGTTACCTCTCTGCAAATTCAAGAGCCCCTTGAGCCTAAAAAGCCCTCCTTCTGGTTGATGGCCCTCTCTTCTGTTTACGTCCACCACCAAGTTCTTGAGTCGCCACCATGCACTGACCAGCTTTTGACCACTCAAGTTAAGTTACTACACCAGACGTTCCCAGCAATATTCGCTATCTGTTTGGGGTTGACAGGACTGTCTGGCAGTTTCCCCCTCCAGCTGAACCAATTCACCACCAGCTCAGTTGACAGCTCAGCCCCGTTCCTCACTTGAGGGTCCAGAACATATGGCCGCAGATCTACTGAAACAACTACAAAGTTGATCATTGACCTTTGGCCCTAGGTGTTCTGATGCTAAGTGCACTATGAGCATCCTTATCTTTGAAGATGGTGTTTGACAGACATATTTATTCCTATTTATATAGTATATACATCATGAATGTATCCAGCAGATGGACACACACTCCACTTGTGCCGCATTTTTAGCTGTCTTACTCTCTCCCTTTTTTCTCACACACACTTCCAAACACGTAAATACACAGCCATTATACCACACAACTTATTCTTCTATCTGCCGTCACAAATTCTTTCATTTGATGCCTTATGCATTCATGCCATTTTCTGCTTCACTCTGCGTACCGCAGCCACCCCCCCCCCCCCCCCACACACACACACACACAGACACAGGGCTGATGTCATATGGCAGTGGCAGTCATTTTTCAGGCTGTATCTAATGGTTAATTAGTGTGCAGTTAATGATCTCTGGCTCTCAATGCCTTCCTCCTGCTCTCATTCTTTCAATCCCTTTCACACTCTTTTCTCAGATTTGAAAGTAGGGTTTCCTGCAAAGAACAGGAGGGGGGTCAGGAAGCAGACCAAGACTTCCACTCATCTCTCATCATCGCCCCTAGAAACCATACAGGTTGACAAAGACAGAAGTGTGGTTTTTGATCAGTTTGTCTGGAGGTTGTTGGATGAGTGGATACACTCTGCCAGTCACTGTCAGAGCCACGTGTTGGGATACCTTTGTTTTTGTTTTTTTATACTCTGCACCAACTTTTGGTTAATCCCCTTTGGTTGAAACACAATGGAAACAAAATGCAGCACCTTAATACCACTGGAAAAGGGATTCTATGTTTTTCAGCCCACTTTTTTCATGGCAGCTGCAGAAAATGAGGTCAAGTCCGCTTTTGCTTCCAAGAAAAAGAGGAACATTGTGAACATCCTCTCATATTTCAGTTGCACTCAGCTGACTTCCCTCAAACATAAATTTAGCATAATGTAAAATGAATCTGACTGCTCCCCTGTGATTTTCTCCCTTGTAGGGTTTAGAAGACCAGCCGATATCAGCGAGGATGTTAGGAACAAGGAATAATGTAGCTTTCCTAAATCGTACATTCTTTTTTTTTAGCTAGAAATGGCAAAAATATACGTTGCAAACTGATGACATCAAGGCCTGTTGTAGCATAATGCTAAACTGGCAATTGTTGAACGTGGGGAATTTGGCTTCTGAATATCAATTAAATCCCGACACTCAAATGCAGTAATGATAATAATTGTTGTTGTTGTGGTTATTATTATTATACGTACATTGAGTTTAAATACACCAATATCTTTTAATTTCTTTCATCTCCCAAACTGCTGTGAATGTAAAAATCTGATGTGGTAAATGCAAGAGAGAATTTGAAAAAGCCAAAGAGGACCAGTTGCTGGGAAACTGCGGGAGAAATGGTGGGAGGTGAGAAAGAGAGACGAAGAGATGAAGAGGCAGAAAGTCATGAAAAAACCCTGGAAACACCAAATCTGATTGGCTTCTTTTCTCAGAGGTGAAATAGTGAAGTATTCTTTTTTCCCTCTCTCCAGGAGCTGCAGCAAATGACAATCTTTTGGGATATTGATCGAGATATTGTTATTTCAATTTTCTGTCCAAAGTATCTGTCCAAGATCTCTGTTGCTACATCCGACAGTCTGTATGGAGAAACTTTTTAATGACTTTGTCAGTGTGTCTGTGGGGAGAGTTTAACATTTTCAGAATTCCGGGACTCCCAGACCTGCTGTTTAGCTCTTTGCATGAGCCACCAGGTGCACTACATATGGTTGAATTCAAGTGCCTTTCAGTTAGCAGTCAATCAGTACTAAAACAGCGAACTGGGAAGTTATTTTTTCACCCATAGAACTGTCACAGATGTGTGTGAGTTTGTGTGTGTTTGAGTGTGTATGCTCGTAACCTGTCAGTTTGATGCAGGGGGTAATCAGGCTGGCTAATGGAGTCCTCAGGCAATTAATGAGTGTCTTAACTCCACCTAAGATGGAGACATTCAGACACACACACACACACACACACTAACAGTAACTTTCTGAATCCTCCCACGTCAGCATTTCCATTTAAAACCAATTACTGAGGGCATATTTCATTTTCTAGTAGATCTCCACTGGCTACACAGAACAAGAAAACAAGTCATTGCGGCCATCAGTTATCAATGACAATCAATCAATACAATAATGCAACCCAATATAAGGCGTTGGTGAATGCACCCATGGGGGAGCTTGTAGGGGCACACATAAATTCACCAACACACCCACACAAATTGGACGGACACAAATTGACAACATACATAAGATGGACACGTACATTTGCATATGAAGTGCATTAATGGGAAATTGGTAAACATTCATGGATAACAGTATCACTCATTCACATGCACACACTAACACACACACACACACACACTCAATCATCTCATTCCCTCATCACTAAATCGATGGCACCTGCTTTTTTAATTACTTCCCCTGACAGCTCGACAATAAGTCACGCACATTCTGGCAACTGTTTCAGCTGCCTCTTACTTTCACTCTCTTCAGTTATAGATTCTCCTCACTTCATTTCCGCACTTAGTGTATATAGCCCAGTATGAAGGAAAAACTCCTTAAGCTTTTTACTTAAAAAAAACCACAACTGTTACTGCCCTCATACTTCCGTGCTTCCTTTAAGTTGAAATGGATGTTAAGAAATTAATTCACTAGAAGGCAGTTCAGAGTCAAAACTTTCTGACAACAAACATGGCGATGGTGGAGGAGATCCGGATAATGCAGCTGTTAGGAGAGAGGCAAAAGCAGAGGCACCACTGTGGATCACAGTGGTTTGTTAGGCCATTAAATACATTGCCACATGTGGACGGAGGTTATTTTCCAGTGCTCAATTCCAGTCTTTATCAGCCTAAACATGAGGAAACAAAGAAGAAACCTGTGGAGAGGAAATTCAAAGGGAGATTCGCTCTCCTCGAAAGGCCAGGCGTGCAATAGGAACTGTAAATGTGAAGAATAATTTAAATACAAGAAAAATAACCATACAGGAAAACACACACACACACAGAAGGAGAGACCATTCACTTACTTTCATTTAGCATTTACATGGAAACGAGTCCCACAGAGAAGACAATATAACACCCACAAAGTATAAACACCCACAGAAGCACTACAGGGGATAGTGCATGCAGCCCAAACATAAAATACTTTATTAATGGTGGAACATGCAGGAACATAATGTTAACCCAAACAAAGCAAGGCGGGTACCACTACGGGTGTTTGAAGGTGACACCACTTCCAAAAGACCCCTGAACTACTCTGGGTCAAAGGTGATAACTGAAGCAATCATTTTTTATAAGCAGGCGTGCCAATTTAGTGTTGAGTCAGACAGAGGACAGTGACCCTGGAACAGAGGAAAAGGAATGGGAAAAAAACCACAGTCAGCAGCTATTCAGTGAAAAATGCATCATTGGGCACTGACTGCCCCAAAAGTGTCCATAAATTCATGCACATCACTGCTTATTGTTTGCAGGATTTGCCAATAATACCGTGCCACAACATTACACTCTACTGTTGCACCATTCCACTGTAAAAATAGCATTCATGCTATTATCTCCTCCTGCTTCTAGTATAAACCTAATGTAGACTTTTTCCACATCTTGCTCTGCCAGCACAGCGGTAGGCTCGTGCTCGCTCCTCTTACCAAGGACGAGAACTTTTCCAATCCATGTGTCCTGATGCTGAAATCGCTAACAACCTCATGTGTGGCAAATAAAAAGTCTCTAAACCTAAGGAAGGGTGGCATTGACATGACTTTTTTTACAGTTTGAAATTGGTAAATGGTTATTTTAAAATGACTGAATTTCTTCTTGCAATTTTATGTCTCATTCAGTCACTGAGAGATGAGGTAATCGCTTACTTCGAGAGCAAAAAGCATTCTAGGGTCTTTTCAAGCAAACCTTCAACACGGAAGAGCTGGGGATCAAACCGTCAAACTTCCAATCACTACCTGATGACCCCCTAAGAGACACTGCCCCTGTTCTCATACCATTATGAGGTCTTTAAAAGTCCCAAAACAGCAGAAGCCCCAAATACGCGACAAAGCTGAAATGTTTGGTTTGCTATTTTGACTGTTAATTTATTGGATGAAGTGGGGCCGTAATCATTCCCCTTATAAAACACAACAGCAGCATTGGTACACTCTGTTGAGTATCCACAACAAATCCATGCCATGCTCATTTTATTGTTGTGATATCCTTTAAGCAGAGCTGGTGTCAAAATAAATAAAGTAAGGTGTCAGACAATTTAAACAGCAGCAGCTGTGGGCTAAAATCAGAGATCAGCCCTCTGCACTGAAAGTGGTCCATCATGTGTTGAACCGTATTGAATTGGAAAGGAATCAATTATCAACAAAATTTTCAAAAGAAATGCACCCACAACCAAACTCTGCAAGCATTTGGTGTCTTCAAGGCCACTTGAGCACAACCCATTAAAATCTGATTGTGCATGCATAATAAAAGCATAGTAGACAGCTTGAAGTGAGCGCTGTTCATCTTAATTCCCCCAGAAATCCTCTTTTAGGAAATGGTAGATTTTCCTGTGATAACGAACAAAGTGGCCCTGAATTGAAATCCAATGAGACTTGCTTATTCTGTCAATCATCCTGCTGAATTTTACTTGCACTCCACCCACGTAAACATGAAACACTTCCAATTCATTTTGTGGCTGCATCGTTGTCATCAGTGCGTGTCGTGCTGGATGCAACATTGTTGGATTCAGAGAAGATGCATTGCAGAAATTAGATGGAAAGATGGAAACCTCCATCATATGTCCAATTTGTAACCAAGAAATGGTGGCAATGTTACCAGGCCAGGTTACAGCAATTTGGAGAGGGTTTTTTTGTTTGTATTTGCAGGTAAAATTTGTTTCAACACCACCCCTTGAAATCCTATTGTTCTTGTGCTCCCAGCTGCTGTATAAAACATAAAACTACTGTGGTTGTGCAGAGGCCCCCAGAGTAAATGTGTGTAACTATACATGTGCAGCAAAATCCATCTTGACTTTATTCTGTACTCTATTTACATGATGATAGCCCAAATTGACAGTCTTCATTGTTACTGGGAATGTATGTTTCTGCACTCACTTTATTGCGATCTGTAAACTTCTATTACACTCTTACTGTTGTGAACGATGGCCTTGCCATCGCGCCAAATGGTGTGTATTTACTAAGAGCTATTATCCACCCTACTAGAGTGTGAATTTTACACCAGCAGCGCTACTTGTACACCAATGGAGTAATTACTCATCATGCTCACTGTGAACTGAAGAGGATAATGAGATTTGTAAACAAAAGGCAGCCATTTTGGCAGCGGCTGACTCACTAACCATCCTCTATGGTCTCCTTTGACAGATGTGTGTATGCGTGTATGACGAAGACAGTGTGTATTCCCTTCAGTGCAACAGTGGAAGGAGATAAAGAGAAGGTTAGCAATAAGGAGTAGCCATTAATCCACCCGTGCTCGTTTTCCCTCTGTGTGTCTGTCTTCCTCTCTGACCAGATTAGCTTTCACCAGGGGTTATTACGTAATCATCGGACAAATAAGAGCACTGGATCAAAACCAGAAACACTGCTGTGTGTTGAGGAGAGAGAGAGAGGGAGTTAAAATTTGCATCCTCTTCAAAGGGTTAAAGAGACTGAAACGTTTTCGATTGTTGCTGCTAAATGTTCGGTGCTGAAAAACAGCTTTTCCATATTTGAATCTCTAATCCGCTTTTCATCTCGAACTTCCGATCTCCCTCTCTATCCCTTCCCTACTTCCTCCTCCTTTTCCTCCGCCTCTCTAATTTCCCTCAGCCCCAGTCTGGTTGCTCCATTGACAGAAGCAGCCTGAACAAAAGAGTTACCATGACAGAAAGAAAGAAACAAACCTAAAAATAGGGCTGCCATTTGTGCATGATGAGGTGTCCTGTGAAGTGCCTGACTGTAATCAGCACTTTGGAGAGGGAGGAATAATCATCTGGCATCTGCAGGGATGGTCGAGGGAGTAGGAGCATCCAATTAATAGGACATTTTAGTACTATAGAATTCTTTTGACAAAAATAGAAAGGCTGTGTGTGTGTGTGTGCATGAACATGCTATTTCTGCAACTCTCTATTTGAATCAGTCACCTTTGCTTGTCATTTAGTCAGGGATTAAAGCTCCACGGTGCATTTATTTAATTCTATTGGTCTTTAGCTTCCACGTGGTTGTTTTTTTAAGCCAAAAAATAGAAATTTCTTCATTAGAGATTATTTGACCTTTATTCATTTATTCTTGCCGAGACTTTTAGAAACAGGTGCGTCTCAGTTTTGTAATCATACAGAGAACGGTTAAAAACATAGAACAAATAATGCACTGCAGTAGTTTTGGAATCCAACACTGCAATTTCATGTGCATCAAATTGCAAATCTACAGCACAACAATTACTGGAATTACGGACACGGACAGTTTTTATATCTGTCCCATTCTCGTTGTTTTTTCCTAATGTGACTTTGAGACATAGAGCAGTTTTACTCTAGTGGTTTAAAAATGTATGCGTTAACTTGTTTCAGACATAAAAAAAAGGTATCAAACAGAATTGCGTCATTATATGAGAGTGGAGACATTTTACTTTTTTACTCTCAAATAATGATGTAGTGCTAGCTGCTTGGATGCTAAATTAAATTTTTAGTAGGATTCCGCTACTGGAATGAAGTTAAACATGGATGCAACGTGCAGTTTTGTGGGTGTGTGTGTTTCTGTGTGTGTGTGTGTGTGTGTGTGTGTGTGGTCTGAGACAGCAGTGCAGAATGGCAAGTACAGTAGCAGGCTGTAACCATGGTGATAAGATTCTGAATTTTTCTTTCTTGAACAGGTTGAACACCATCTCTTTATGGTACAGATTACATCATCAACTGTACAAGTCCAAATTATGATTATATTTTATATTTTGCCATTTTTTCTTTATTGATTTTGTCCTCTCCATCTATATGTTATGGCCTTTGTTTATGTGCAAGATAAGAGAAGGTGGATAAGAAGTTGGGAGTTTAAAGAGGTGTAACACAAAGTGGACAGAGACACAGGCTGGACAATTGTAGGTGGACAGTTTGCCTGAACTTTCACTTGTTATTCCCAGACTGTCACGCTCCACAGTTATAACGCAAACAAGAACCCAAATTGCTGACACAAACATGGAGACAGATATGGTTACAACCAAAGAGTCTTTTATTGACCTTGACACTGTCTCACTCACCGACTGACTGGTTAAAACGCTATTTACTGTGATTAAGTCTATAAGTCAGCTGTTTAAAATGTCAGGTGTAAACAATAATCTGATTTAAACTGGCTGAAATTAAATTTAGCTGAGTAACAGACCTTCAATATATGATTGTGTATCTGTGTATTAAGGCTTGCATTTCCTTAGTGAACAGGTTTCATGACTTAATGTATAAATAAAAAAATTACAAATTTGCACATATTACCTAGATGGTCAGGACAGTCAAGATACTAACAAGCCTCGCTGATAATTAATAATTTTCTGTAGATGTTCTTAGAGTTTATTTCACCCCAGTAAGACAGACAAACCAATCAACAACACAGTAAGTAAGAATAGATTCAATAAAACAAACAGCATATCAACAGAAAATCAATGATCATGATCTTAGTCTTTCATCCATCACCTCTAACCTTCAGTGACCGGTCAGTTCAAAAATCCATCCAGAGTCAGTATTCAGCTGTTAAACAATGCAAAAACCTCCACCATAACTTAAAACTTAACTAAAAACAGAAGCCACCAGATAATGGACAATAATCGGTTTCAACCAAATGACAACGTTGTTGATCTTAACGTGACAGTCACTGTATCACAAGAGAAATACGTTTCAGGAAAACTCAAGCAACTGGAATTAATCACAGCAGTGGAAGATTCACTGTTATGTTGTGCCTGTGTGATGAAGAGAGGTAGATTATTTGGAGAAGAATAGCAAATGTTGTTTTGGTTTTGAGAAAAATGAAGAGCGAGATAATAAGTAAGCTGGTGGAGATAGAGATGAGGAATGTTTAAACCTGCTCATTTCTTATCAGCTTAACATTTACAATTATTCAAAGATATCTGTGCGTCGGGAGAAAGCGTCGGAGGCCGTGAGGTAAAGAGGGCGACAGTAACAGAGAATGGTTAGAATCATTGGATGGGTTTTCTGACTCAACACTGACTTGAAATAGTACCCTAAACTACCCTAAGTACTGTCCTAAAGCCTAACCAGTGGTCATTGGACAGGGTGCCAGTCTATCACAGGGCCAACACACAGAAACAGACAGCTCAATCACACTCCCATTCACACTTATGGTCAATTTAGATACTCCAATTCACCAAAGCTGGACGTCTTTGGAGGTGGAAAGAAACAGGAGTGCAGTGAGGCAATAGTGCTGATCACCAAGCAACTGTTTCCTCTCGTGTTATTGAAAAATGAATGTGGAATTATTTTAATGTTCTATAATTATTCCCAATTTATTTTTGTTTTGTTTTTCTTGTTTTTTTTTCCCACTTTTTCAAGGTCTTGTTGAATTCAGAGACCTTAGTTAAAGCCCGCATAATTTTTTGGTTTAATTTCCAAATTTTTTAACTTCATTGTCTTTTTTTTGATAATTATTATTCCCAGTTAAGATTGTTCTTCTTTGATAT
>OMNV01009157.1:74849-98518 GCA_900303265.1 Brotula barbata | reverse complement strand
ATATATTAGTGTATCAAGTAATCTAACAACTGAGGAACAGTAAAGTAACAGTAATGTCTGTGTGTGTGTGTGTGTGTGTGTGTGTGTGTGTGTGTGTGTGTGTGTGTGTGAGAGAGAGAGGTAGCACACACTAGAAGGAGTTTGTTTGTGTGTGCCTGTGAGGATTGTGATATATACACGAAAAACATTGTGACCAGACTATAGGATTCTAATGACATTTTGTAGCTAGGTGGGTCTTGAAGTTGATTAAATTTTCAGGCTGATCCAAATATCCCGATTATCAACATTTTGTCAATGTTTTGATAAGATCACCAATCTCAGAATGTCAGTCGTGTATATCCAATTATATATTTTCTACAGAGGCGATTCAGCCCAAATCCAGATATTGATCTAGATTGGCCTATAAACACCTTAAACACTTGCTAATTGTACACAGTTTAAATTGCTTTGCTTCTCCATTGATCATTTCTTATACCTTGTAGAAAAGTCCATAAATCCATTACGATAACACTTTTTCAAACTATATTGTTTTGTATTTCCCTTCGATTTCTTTTATTCTGGACGTATCGGCTTTATTCTGATTTGCCCAAAATGCAAATGATGTATTTGGTAAACTTTGAACTTGGAAATTTAATAGAATCTAACATAATATGCCAATGTTTAAGAAGACAAGTTCATAGGTGGTCACCTCTCTCTCCCTCTCCCTCTCCATCTCTCTCTCTGTAGCACTCTCTCACTCCCTCTGACTGCTATGTCACACCTGGCTAATTCAAATGTCAGCTCCCAAGGTTTCTTCCTTTTTTTCCTTATATGTTAGGGGGTTTTTTTTCAGCTGTTCCTTGTCCTTGAGTGACTTTGGGCCGTGTCACGAGCTGTTTATTGAGCCTTTGTGACTTTGTACGTGATATTAAGCAATACAAATGAACTTGACTTAACTCGACTCAGACTATCAGAGATTAAAACACTTACAACAATACTCAGAGGCTGTAATTACGTGACACGGCCAGAGACACACTACAACCCCAGCATGTTATTAAGATGATGCCGATGATAGTTGTACGAAAAGTCAAACTGATGAAAAATGTTGTGTCTGCGGCTTTCCAGTTACGACTCACGGCTTAACAGCGTCACAAAATGGTGCAGGGTGAGGTTGGAAACACCAGCACAGTTTTAAGGTGTGTTATTGCCTGTGTTCTTGGCTATTAACCTGTAAAAAAGTCAATTTGGCTGGCAGTTTTTTTTTCTGGTTTAAAAAAAACAAAACATAATTGTTAGCAGCTGCATTATATTGTTCAGACTCTCGTATCCATTAAGCAGTTTTATGTCTGTTTGATTGTGTCTGAGCTCTTATGGCCTCCATGACAGAGAGGTTGTGTCTGGCTGCTTATGATTGTCATGGCTGGAATACTAGCGCCACACATTAAGGGCCCATATGAGCTGCTGAACTAGTTAAAGTACTGACTTATCCACACACACACACACACACACACAGCTAGTTTACAAGCATGGTTTGCAACCCTTGCATACACACAAGTACTTCTATTTCCGCGTACTTCTCGTATTGCCTTCCAGCGTCGCCTTCATGCTGTCAGACAGCTGGTTTACTGGCAACTCTCATATGTTCTGTGACATTTTATATGAAAGTGAAGCAGAATTTGCACACACATAAACTGCAGATGTCAACTCCGTATTGAAGCAACCTCCTCTCAGACACACACAGACAGGCACACAGACGCACACACACACACACACCTGGCAGACAAGTGGATGCCAGCATGTTTTAACCCCAAGGCTCGGCTGGAGAGTAGGCAGAACAGAAGGAGGGAGGGATAGAGAGAGACGGGGAGGGGAGGGATGGAGGAGAGGAGAGGGAAGCATAGACAGGTAGAGTGAGACAAAGCACGGGGGCCAAGGAGCGTGTTGCAAATAGAGGGATAAAGATGCAGAGCGTGAAGAAAAGGAGAGGTTGTAAATATGTAGGGGGAAAGATAAAGTTTGGGGAGACGGGGAAGCAAGACAGGATAACGTAAAGTGGAGGAAAATACAGAGAGGATGCAGAGGCAGTGGAAGACATGGATGGATTTTGACGGCCGATGGACCAAAGAGAGAGAGAGAGAGAGGTTTGTGATGTATTGCATGTTGCTGACCCTGGGCTGAGCTGAGCTGGTTCAGTCTGGCACATTGACCACAGAAAGACAGATGTCCGGGGCTTCTGCCAGCTACACACATCTGATAGCAGAGAGATAGACAGAGAGAGAGGAGAGAGAGAGAGATCTGAGATAACCACCAATGGACCGACCATCTTCATAAACACTGCCATTTTATTTTTAATTCTACTGATATGTCCAAAGTTTCCAAAATTGGTATAAATGGCACCCATGACATTCAGAATAAACAAATAATAGGATTGTAGTTATTTTAATCACAACCTCTCTTGAAATTATATGTTTTTTATTGACTTTTATTGACATTTACACAATTAGGAATGTGTCCCTAGTTCCATTTACATACCACTGAACAGTTTGCCTCATGCTGTAATCAGTCACCAAATCATTTCCGAGTGTTTGAGGGCTCAGCAGGCCTGTCTAGGTCATTATCTGGATTTGGGCTAAACTGCACCTGCTGTGTTTGTCAACAGCGCCACCTACAGCAACAAAGTGCATGAACAGAATATGAGATGATCTCGAAATTGAGAAAAAGAAAAAGAGACGCGTAGCAGAGGAGGAAGGCCACGGTCAGAGGACAGAGACATATCATAGGGAAAGGAGAACATCCTCATCTGCTATTACCTTGGTTTGTCCACCTCTGTCCCTTTTTGTGTCTAAGAATCCCTCTCTGATGAAAAACGAGTGGTCAACAGAAAGGAACAAGGGGTGTACCCATCTGCTGCTTGTCCCCTCTATCCATTTCTGGCTCTCTCCATCTTTTCACCATCTATAACTCTCTCAGTCCAATCAGTTTCACTTCTATCCTGCCAGTAGCTCTATTCTGCCCAGCTGAAGTCTCATCATCATTATCTCTTTCTCTTCTTCCCGCTAGCCCTCTATTTCATTTTGCCCCCCATCTGTCTGTCTCCCGTTTTGGTTCTTTCGCAGTCTCCATTTCTTCGCTCATTTTTTTTTTGACTCGTGCCAGCGTACCAGCTGTGATTCCCCCACCGGCTCTACCTCCTGTCCCTTGTGCCAAGCGTGGGGTTGAGAGAGGGAGGGCTGTTGCATCTAATGATAGGAGAAGGACATTATAAACACAGAAAACTGCCTTCTTAACGCTAGAAAGGAGAAGTGGCAGTCAAATGATAATTCTTCAGAATACATCACTGTTATGTCTACATCGTATCTGACTCAAACCTATTTAAATATATATATATATATATATAACCAGCACGTATCACCAAAATTGATGGTATATTCATGCGACTTTGGTCGACAATGATTGATGAGGATTTAGTATAATCACAATCTCAGTAATGACATAATCAGTAATGCTATAACTCAGATTGTACAGATGACAAATTTATGACTTTTTTATGATTTGTTTCGTCTGAATCTTGTTAAAACAGAACAGTTTGACAGCGCAAACAAAAGGACAAGAAGGGCAGCCAAGGTTAAGATCAGACACTGTCTCCAACAAGGGACTAAATGGGAATGGGCTTGGGATTATCCGAAACTAATCCTAAAACTCAATATGTCAGACTAATACTGAAGTTTGGTTCAGTTTTTAAAAAATGAGGCTCTTAAGCGGGATGAGAGACAATGCGTGAGAGAAAAAGAGGTGCATTGGACTTTTGTAAAGATGCTGTATGTAGGGCACATAAGCAGAGACAGCTTTACATATGGTCGACGCAGAGCTTGGCAACAACAATTAACAGGAAAGGAGGACAGGATATTGGTAAAATCCTCAGGGAATTGATGTCTAATGACAGCTGTGTAGACAAGGGGCGACTGGGAACAGGTGTGGAACAAATGATTGTTCTGATTGGCTGAGGAGAGACATGTGACTGGTAGGCCAGTGAAAGGGAAGACCCACACCCACACTCAGAGCAGGGAGGCCCAAAGAAGCACAGGATGCTACCGACACAGAGTGAGGCTGGAATACCGTGATAAAATCGGATTAGGACCAATCTACTCTGAGGGCTTGAGAAAATCAAGTCAAGTTTATTTGTTTAGCTCAATATCACAAACAACGTCTCAAAGGGCTTTACGGGCACACACAGCTAATGGTTCCAGACCAAGCCCAACACGCTGTGGGAAGACTTGGAAAAACCTTGATATGTTAGGAGAAAAAGGGGGATAAAAACCTTTCCCTTGCTCAGGTGTGCAATGGGAGCTGTATGTAGAAAACAGAAGAGGAGAGTGCAACACCTGTGTGTGTCTGTGCGTGTGTTGTAACTAAGAGTGAGCTGTGCGCTGGCCAGGATGAAAGGGTGTGCGCATGCAGTTGCAATTAAATACCCACACACACCAAGCACATACGCTAGCTGCAGTGAGGTGAAAGAAATGCACACAATTCCAGTGAGCAGGAAAAGGCCCACCTGTGCAACGAATCCTGCAGCTTTAATAGCACTTCCAATGCCAGGGTTAAGGGTTCAATTCCCTCTGGGATGCTTAGGCTGAACATCTAGGCACTAATGAAATGTCTTTGGATAAATGTATTCCACGTCTCAACAGTAACGCATTAAGGGCAAATTAGAGCTGATGGGCTGTAGATGTCTCTGCTGACCTGGTGAGAGGTCGTCGCTTTGATTAGGGTCACGCTGTCTCTTTCTTGCACTCGCACACGGAAAAGTTTGTGTTTTTTGGTTTATAGTTGCAAGCAAATTGGCCTTTTGAATTTGCTTCCCATGGCTGTGCGATCAGTGTGAGTCCAGACGGTGCCGAGGCTTCCCTATGGTTGGGCGTTGTGCTGAAAACGAGCCGAAACACGGGGCAGCTCTCTGTATGTTACTCTAATTTGGTGGTTTGTGTGTGTGTGTTTGTGATGAACTCTGGCTTTCTGCCTTCATTTTATATTCTCACAAGTTCCTAAAACACGACTCAAGGCGTGACTGCAATAAATATCCCTGTCAACCACACAATCTACCTCTTAGATAAGATCATTTTCAGAGTTTGCCGTGTGTTTTGTCAGTCTTTGTCTTTGTGGGCATGGGTATTTGTCGTGTAACTGTCTGTCTACTCTGCTTGTTCCAGACAACAGAGACAGCTCTAACAGGCTGACACTGTCCCCCCAGCATGTCAGCCTGTCAGCCAACAGCCTTTTTGTCTCCACACTAATAATTCATTTTGTGGCGTTGGGAAGTTGTTTTAATGGGGACATTTTACAGAGATTTCCCTGTTCTTGGTGTCATTAATGAGTACATTTTGAAGCCTTTGTTGTGCATTTATATGCAAAAACACCCGGATCCCTGTCTATTGAGAGTGAAAACATGTCTTTTGAAAGGCCTGCCCCCCAAATTTTTCATTCTGTTCCCAAAAGTTTCCCAAAACAAAAAAGAATATTGGGAGCAAGCCAGATTAGAAAATATTGTTACACAACACAACAACCAAACTGGAAAGAACCAAACATAAATGGAGACAGAAAGTGTTGGAAGCGTGATCAGTCAGTCTTTTGTTATGAACACGTTTGCATTTCTGGTATTGTCTACTCACGGGAAACGTCCTATTAATGAGATTTCTTCTGAAGGGCCATGAGGTTCGTTCATTGAGCTCTTTGAGTCATTCATTAATTACTAAAACATTTTAGAACCTGCAACCCTGCAGTATTAATTTTCTCTCCGCCATTAACATCGCATGTACCCATCGTCGGGGTACATACGGTGGGTATGTGAGTGTTCTAAGATTTCCGTCTTGAGATTTGTTGGAGTGGACCATTATAAGTAGATGAATTACATGAGGTACAGTAATAGCAAAATCAATGGAAAATCAATGGTTGTGTCAAAAAGACAGAAGGCTTCGCCTTGTCAACTTTTGCCATCCAGATAATGTACCTGCACAATATACCTGTAACAGAAACAAAATAAACGTGTCGCAATGTTAAGCCTCATTAATTACAATGTTTATGTGGAGTAGGGTAGAGGGGCTGCAGGAACGGACGTTATCTTTATTATTCATGGCTAGAAAACCTTTGTGCGAGAAATGAGACGAGGGTGTTGGTGAATTGTCTCCAAGCAGAGCTGGTCCACCGCGATAGGAAGACAACCTACACAAGTTTGTGTTTTGCACAATAATTGCTGTTATCTCTGAATTATGTTCTTTGAGAAAACGGCTCATTTTAATGAAATTCAGCCTCATGTAAGAGCTCTTATCATCCTTAAAAATGACTTTATTCATGGATCCAGATTAATTAAGGCTACTTTCCCCCCAATGCCAGAAAACCTCAGACCAAACACTTTGACAGCGGAAGTGACTGATGATAAGCATTCATAAACTGTTGAAGCTCTTATGCCTATATAATATCCAGCTTTAGGAGTAAACAAACTAAATCAAGAATTGGGTGCAAAATGTTTGTGTACTTGCAAGTTCTCGAGACATACAGTGGTTCTGCTTTGGAAATCATTTTACATGTGTGTTAATCAAACCGTTCTGTTTGATAAATAAGGCTATTAGCTGCATGGTATGATAACTAAATGAACCTGACTCTTCTGAGAAGCTCTCCTAAACATACAAAATCATTACGTTGTTATCATAGCAGAGCATAATTTACGCAAAGTAATATTTTACATACATGATGCATGATGACAGCATTACTACTGAATGAGGGCAAACCATGTGCTATTGAGGCTGATGGGTTAAAGAGTTGTTTAAAAATGTATTAGAATTCATTCATACTTAATATTGATAAAAATAATATCATATTCTTTCAAAGGTCCTTTTATATAGTTATAATTGGCAATTACATACAATTTAAACCAAAGGACTGGATAAATGTAATTATAACATGTAGTAATTCACTAAACCATGTAGGAGAAGACATTAAAAATGTCCACATTTTTCAAGTCACGTTCAAAAGAATCCTAAAATCCCTTATTGAAATCTGATATATTTGGAAGCTTCTGTCTCTTCTGGGCTTTTCATGAAAAATCCGAAGACGATGATGATGAAGGGTTTACTGGCAGTGCTATTTTTCATAACAACAACAATAAAAACACAATGAGAAGACTTGCATTCGCTCACGTTTTTGTTACCTTTGGTGTTTCCTTCTGAGAAATACATATATTTCAGTCATTTGTTTTTTGAATAATATATCAATCCCATTTCAAGATGATATATTTATATTGATTTTTAAAAATCCAATTCCCTCTGATTCTGAAATAGGCATAAATTTGATTAAAGAAATGGATCAGTGCTACGGCGGACATTGTTGTCAGTGAAAACAGGTTGAGTAATACCAGGTAGCTGTCATGTGCTAGAGGGCTACAAATAATTTAGTGGAGGTCTACTCAAAGCCTTCAGTGCCTTGTGAGGGGTTTCTGACTGCGTTTCAAAAGCAGGCAGGCAGACGGATTTCTCCTGCAGCAGCAGCTTTAGCAGACCACAATGCAATGCAGCTGGCAGATACTGTGTGTTCTCTTTTGTACATGAAGTGCTGCTCTGGGTTTTCTTATTACCATAAAAAGCACACACATGTGAACGAATGTATGGTTTGCATTGTGTGCACGTGTGTGTGGCTGGATTGTGTGATAAATGTCTCTTCTAAGGACAACAAATCACTCCCTCTCTCCCCTTGGTCTCTGTGGCATCCTTTCCTTTCTCTGGTGCTGTGCCAGTAACCCTCTCAGGTACTCCATCAATTTGGTGTGTGTGTGCGTGCGTGTGTGTTTGGGTCTTTAACCAACTTTTTATGGGCCCTCTGTCATTTTGTTAGACTGAGATTTTCCCATATATGCCCATTTGATGCTGCATGGACACACACATACTTACATAAAGGCTGTGTATCACAAATACACACAGATGGAAGCCGTAACAAATATGCACCCCCGATAACAGCTTTTCTTTTGAGTCTCTTTTTCTCATGTTTTCCGTCGGTCCGAAAATTTCGCAGTCGGTGGTGAAAGAAGAATTTAGTCGAGCATATCAACTGGCTAGCATAATGTGCTTTGAATTGGAAGATGAGAGCTGTCAAAAGGCAAAACAGTGAGGAATGGTCCAATTAAGAATTGGTAGAGCTTCAGATATTTTCTAACTTTGTATTGAGAAAGGCACAGCCAACATATTTAAAGTGACAACACATCATTAGATGCAATATCATGACAAGTAAAGATTACTGCCAATTATGAATGTAGTTGTAATATTTGCTTTATGTTTACTGGAAGCTCTTTAATCACCATGTTTATATCTCAGCTAGGTGACGTGTCTGTCCACTGAATACAATTTTTTATATCTGATGACATGAACGTCACGTTTATTCTGACAGCTTTTCCCATAACTGAAGGTGTCGTCCGTCATTCCGTGTCATTCAGTGTCATTCAGTGTTTTACAGCCGGAATAGTTTGGTCTGAATAATAAAGTTTGGTACACCAGGTTGTAAAAAAAGAAAAAAGAAGACGACGATAATAACACAACTCCAAAAAAGATCATAACAGTAATTTGTCGGGGGGTTCCAACAAAATAACCAGCCTTATTTTCTTCCATCTCACTTATCTGCTCTGCCTCACCTTGGATTGCGTACAGCCCATAACTTCATTTTATTTCAGGAAAACACAGAATACCAAGGATATTTTTTCTGACGGATCAGAGCAGATGAAAATTGAAACTGCGAAAGACAACAATGACCAAACAGAATGATAATCCAACCCAAATCTTTACACCAACAATACCCTGACCTTGTAACTGTCTTTATATTCATCTTGTATTGCCTCGTATCTTCCTGTTGATACCTTCAGTAACACTTGGGAACTATTTTCTCATGTGGTCGTCTACACATCTGTACTTCAAAAGTCCTTCAAGATCCGGCACCTGTATTAACCTTGAGGCTAATTAAGCTACAGCGCTACATCTGTTGGTCAGAACTTTATACCCATCAATTATTCAAGGAAGACAAACAACTGACCGCTACACGTTTTCCTCAATTATTCAGCATCATCACAAAACTGTAACAACTAATAACAAAGAAATCCAGGTTGATGATATATCTAAATCATCCTGTTTAGTTGTTATTATTTTGAGTGAATAAAATGAATGGATTGGTGTGATGCTCATTAGAAATTCAGCCTTTCTTTCTGTGATTTTCACTTTCCTGTTTTTTTTGTTTTTTTTTATATTCAGTAAGTGGGATAATGTGTTTGCACCTCGGTAATGTATTCCATGTAATATTTTAAGATTGTTGATGAAGAGATGGAGGCAAGTATGTCGGTGGGAGGGAGAGACTGTAATGACAAATTTAGGAAAGATTGAACTTGATGAAGGAGAAAAGGGGACTGGAGAGCAAAATAAAGTAAGGAAAGGAAATAAGGAAGGAAGGAAAGTAAGAAGGAAAGTGCATCAGTGTGTGTCCTGTGCATACGTGCGTGTGTAATGGTTGTTGTTGCAAGGGCACCAGATGCTGAAATGATGAATGAGTTGCTATCACAGTACAGGCAGTGTAGTGACACTGAAGACCTTAGATCACATGACTGTCAAACACACACGTGCACACACGTACACAAACAGTGCTGTAGCAGATAAGAAGTTTTTACTCATCTCTCATTTCTCAGGCTGTTTTTTAATTCCGTTGACACTGTTCTGGTATATCCTTTTTAAATCCTGTATCCACTTATTTTTTGTCCTCCATATTGTTCTTGTCTTGCAGCTCCTCTACCTCTATCATACCTCCTCTCCTCTCCTCCTTGATTCCTCTCGTCAGCCACTTCTTTCCTCTTCCTCCCCATCTTCCTCTTCCTCTCCTCTCTGTCATTCATGTCTCTTTTGTCATTTATTTCCATCCATCTCTCTCCTACCTCTCAGTCGGGGGCCAACTTAATTAACAAGGCTGTTTTTGACAATGATCCCTGCTGGATGCAGTGCACCCACACTGTGGCTCAAAATCAGAGGTGCAAGCCAACTATAGCACGCGCAAATAGCAAAGACAATGTGTATGCAGATGGACAGAGTACATTGCAAAGTTTGTGTAGGCTATTCACCGAATAAACACGCGCAATAGGAGGCAAAGAAAGAAAACCGTGTCAAAAGGTTGTTTGATGTGTTTATTTATTTATTTGTGTTTGTCAAAACCTTGCATGTTTGTCTGGTCACTGGAGAAACAGGAAGCAAGACCAGAAGATGATTCATATCCTTCCATAGAAGAAAGCCTCAAAGGGCGTGTGTCTGTGTGTATCAGTCTGTGTTTGTGAAAGACAGACGTGTTTCTGTTGTATGAGAGAATTAAGTAAAGGCAAAAGGGATTCCTGCTGCTCGGGGAGGTCAGAGAGCGACGGGTGGGAAAGAATGAGAGAAGAAGAAAGAGCGGAGAGAGGAATGTTTGGGATGATTTTTGAAGAAAGTTTGATGGTGGACCCAAACGCTGACCTCAACTTTATCTCTCTACACACCCACTTAATCTGATGCACACAGACACATCTCTCTGGTGTCATAGTTGTTCAAAAATACATCGTTCATATTCACACATGATTCGTCAGACTGACTTTTGAATTTATAATATATTGCTTTATTGTCTATTATAGATATGTTTTGTTTGGTAAATCTTTGTATTTCCTTCCTGTCACATAAACATTTATGATGGTGAAATTCCATCCATCCATTAATCCTCCATCCATGGAGGAGCCTATTCCTGAGGTCATTGTGTGAGAGGTAGGGTATACCTGGCATGTTGACAGTCTATCACAGGGCTAACACACACACACAGAAACTCATTCCCACACCCATTCACACCTACAGGCAATTTTGAGATTCCATTTCACGCAAGCCGAGTGTTGTTGGTGACAGGAAAGCAGACATGGGAAGATCATGCAAAATCAACACAGAAAGGCGAAAGATGGCTCAACAGCCAGATGTGAACCCAGGAGCTTCATGACATCCGATTTGCCAGCATACAGCAGCGTGTAGCCTTCGCTTAAAAAGGAGGCCTAATGATCCGCCATCACTGACAACAACACTGACATTAATAAGGCAGTGAAACCAGAGTAACGTGTTTTAAAGGCTCCATTTCTGTTTATTGTGCGCTCTCATCATTGTCTATCTCTACCAAGAGGAGTACATACACACACAGAGCAGCCACAACTGAGAAAGGAACACCATGGTCACGTTAAAGGTCAATAATACCACAGAAAAATGCTAATTTAGTGGTTTTGTTTGTGTTTCTTTGGGGGGGGTCACTATTAAGCTCTCACCTGGGTGACCATCGATTGGCATCTATGTTAATTACTTTTACTCAACTACAAGCAGCTGATTAGATTTGTCCTTTAACAGTCCAATTAAACAATAGACTAATTAGTAAATCATATCACCATGGTATTGGTAGGCACAGGTCAATGCTGCATGCTGGGAAAGCTGCGAGTGTTTGTTGTTTTTGTTTTTTGTGTGTGTGCTTGAGGTTTTTTTTTTTTCTCATTTCATACTTAGCGAACAGTGAACATATTCTGTTTCATAAACAATCTAATTTAACTTATTTTGCCAGGTGTTTTAAATGACCAGGAGCAGATTTGCTGCTTCACACATGAAACGACAGTGTAAACAATCAAAAAATAAAAAATAAAAGTAGACAGTCATAATTGAATAATAATTCATCATTTCTACAGTTCTGATTTTAATTGTTGGTATTATTGGTGTTCTGTTCATTGCTGGTTTTTATAAGATACCAAAAAGATCAGATAAATAAAGCCAATAATAAACACATTTATACAGAGCCTTCCTTACCTTTATAAACTGTTGTCTCGTAAGGTTCATTTTGGATGAAAAACCCATTTAAGCTAATAGTCACTAGCTCGTTAGAAGTGGAAGTCATTAGAAGTAAATATTCCTGTAAACTTTAAAATGAAAATGATTATATAAACACGAGTGCTCTTTTGTCCTGTATCCCAATTCATGAATTTGCAAGCCATTAGCTAAAACCATTGTCATTGTGTATTGACTGTCCGTCTGCCTTATAAAACGTTGAATATATCAGACTAAGTATCAATGAGGGCTTTGCTGACCAATCCATTTTTGACTGCACTTACTTATGAATTACTTGTTTTGTGTAATTGTGTAGGCTGCTTCCGACTCACACAGTTAGTCTGTAAACTTGCGCTCACTTTCTTCTGCCCTCTGTTTTAGCTGATCTATTTCAGTCCATCTGTCAGGAGCCCCACGTCAGCTTTTAAACTCGCAATTCAGCTCTGACTGCTTTGCTGACACACGCACACTAGCAGACCCATGCAATGTGTACATGCAGCAATCCAGTTTTCAGTAATGCCATTGATCACTGTGTGTGTGCGTGAGTGTGTGTGATGTGCACACCCCTTTAACCTGATGCACTACTCCTGTACACTCCATTCAGTATGCAGGATTCAGTGGAATGAAAACCTTATGTCAATCTGGCTGAAAGCCAATACAGCACTAGTGGCAAGGGTGTCCTTGAAGTAGGAAGTAGACACAAACACACACACACACACACACTGTAAACTACACATAGAAAAATATAATACTCTCTAAAGTAAGAGGATGTGTACAGGGGCAACTCTTGCATATCGTTAAGAATTTCATCAAAGTCTCTTTTATTTGGAAGTAAAATGTGGTTTATAGATGGAGAATCAAGTGTATCTGACTAAGAATCATGACGTCATGAAGATAATGGATGTGTGTTCAGTCCAAAACAGCTTTGATCATGTTATTCAAGCTTCTGGAACTTCCTGAATGATGCTGATGCCCCAGTGAAAGGTAAAAAAAGAAAAATGAAAAAAGTGCTCTTGATGAGTTCCCACTTGAGACAAGCAAGGCTCTTAAATTGTCCATTTTTGTGCCAGATGGTTGAAGAATCTATTTATTTATATATTAATTTATTTAACGAGTCACTTGTTTCGTCTCTTGATGGATAACCTTGGCATGAGAAATGAGACCTGATGATGTAACCTGTGCCTCACCTTACTGCGCGCGCGTGTACGCGTGTGAATATAGTGGCGATGGAGGGGAAATGAAAGACAAACGTACTGTGCACACAGAGCCCAGAAAAAAAACAGCTAGTTTAAGGTCCCTTCACAGCATCTCAATGCGATTCAGGTCAGAACTCCAACGAGTCCAAAACCTTCATTTTGTTTCTTTTGAGCCATTCAGAAGTGCACTTGCTTCCGCGCTTTGCATCGGCTCTGTACGAAGCTACAAAGAAAAGGCCAGAGACCCTATTTAACGGTGGCATCCATACATTTTCAAAGTAAAAGGGACAGATGAGCTCAGAATGGTGTGGTGAATAGAGGAAGGTGAAGTGGTGAACCCACTGTAAAGCGGAGGCGAGGCGCTATTTGGATAGGATGTAGGAAGGTCACCGCGGCAGAGGGAAAGATAAGGAATGAAGAACAGAGAGGTGTGAAAACCCGGAGTCCCATGCAGTTAACTATCTCTCCTCCAACACTCTCCCTTCTCTCGTACACCTTCCCTTTGTCGGCGTGTCTCTTCTCATTCCATTATACCGTGCAGAGACAGGAGGCCGATTTACGAGCGTGCCATACAGTGACTCGGACATGAGTGACTGCTGGACATACATCACACAGACACACATGCACACACACATTTACACACACACACTTTGGTCAAACCCATTAAAGGGAGCTTTGGGTATACGGGTGCTGGGCTGACAACACACAGCTCCATTAGGATAGAAGTCCAAGAGAAGAAATCAAGGAGAAATATTCAACCATGATCTCGATGACTGATGAAGATTTTCTTTGTTCTTCATCTTTAATTCTTGATCTTGAACTGAATGTTAACATGGAACATAGAATGTTCCATGTTAACATAGAATGTTCCATGTTAGCATTTGAGCGTTGTATGTACAGTACAAGTCATTCTAAGAGGACAGTAGTTATGGCTTTTGGTGTGTATGCAAATAAATAGTTTCAGTTCTCGACTCAAATATCCAAACACACGAATACTGCCTTGGTCCTTGTTTATAAGCCTGTGCTGATGTGCTACTCGTTCACTTTTTATGAAGGCCAGCGTGTAAGAAATGTGCAGAAACAAGGTGATGGAGGGTGTAAAGAGTGATGCAGGTTCCCGTATTTTATTTCTCAAGAAAGTCGTAGCTTAACCGATATTTAGTCTGGAGACCAAACTGGAGTTTTAAAACTTTTTGGATGGTCTTAAGTTTCTTACAGCTTGAGACAAAAGTGTGATTCTTCTATTGGGAGCGAGTGATGAATCATAGAAAAGCAATTTGTTAATTTCAGCAACAAGGGATAAGTATTTGTGTGTGTGTGTGTGTGTGTTGGAGGTCGTAGGGGTGTGATGTGTGGTAGAGAAAGACAAAGACGTACAGATGCCAATAGCAACAGGGTAAGCATGGGGACTGAGAAGAATGAAGTGTGTGTGGGTGCCTGTGTGTGTGTGTGTGTGTGTGTGTGTGCGCGCGCTCGTGTGTACGTGCGTGCATGTGCGTTGCAATGATGAAGGAGGGCAGCTCACTGAGCAGGGTCATAAAGCCTGTGTGCTGATTCTGTCACCAGGAAAAATTTACTCACACACTCACTCATACACACACACACAAACACACACGCAAACATGATGCACTTACAGCAGGCGTCCATCACAGGCGTCACAGCTTGCCTGCTCTTGGAAATTGTCTCTCACATTCTCACTGTGCGATTCCTTTCAGTATTTCTCTCTGAGTGTCACTTAGTGGGTTTCCTTGCACCACTCTAGTCGAGCTGTAGTTATACTGTAAGATCTTGGTGATTTCGTTGTCTGAATATACAGGAGCCGGGGAAGAGTCGATCTATTGATGGAAGTATGTCTTGACTCCGGGAAGTGGCGATGTGCTTACAGCTGGTTGGAATCACACTTTTTTTCCGTTTTTGTTTTTGTTTTTTTGCTGACAGTCATTCACAGTAAAAATGAAGGAAGGATTTTAGCAGATTGGTTAGTGACCACAGTGATCTATAATATCTGTTTGCTTATACATACACATATAGAAACGCAATACAATATTATACAGTATAAGAATTGTTACATCTTTGGATTCTGCCTCACAATGTCATGGGAAATTGTGCCGGTGTTTTTATTTCTCGTTTAAAATGGACAAGGTAAAATGTGCTGATGAACTAAATATTTTGTGTGGAAAATAGAGTGGAAAAGAATTTCAGCCCTCTCATTAGTCTATCATTCTTAAGATGCTGCATTTTAAACCATTGCATACATTCTTTTATGTACTATTATTGTATCACGTATTATTATTTCATGTAAATGTAGAATGAAATGGACAAACAGAAACTCAGCATGTGTGCCTTGTTTATGCCTTATGGTAAAATTGTGAAGGATGAAACACAACATGGCCTTATTTTATTATTAGGGATCTTTATTCAGTTCACTCCTTGTCCATTCTTAACTATGACAAGTCACAGCTTCAAGTGTGCCACAAACAAAGTACAAATAAAGAAGTTTGCACTGTTTACACGGTTTGAACAGAAGCTCAACATTCCTCGTTTATGAGGCGTTGAGCATTTTTTGTCCTGCCGAATATTTTAGCATCCTCACCTCCTTAAACTGAGGCAGCGTAAAGTTTGTCTCCTTGTTTATCAGAAAGTGTGGTTTATTTTTTGTCCTAGCACTCACACGAGTAAAACGATCTATTTTGCGATTTTTGACTTCTGTTTAAAGACGGCAGCGGGCCCCAACCTACAGAACATGCACAGAACGCTTATCCTGATTTTGGTCCGATAGAAGATGGCTCAGTAAAACGACCCCAACCTTATTATTTAGATATATTAGTCTGACTTGGAGAAAATTGACTATCGTTTTCAGTCGGACTATCGTGTACATATATTATTGAAGTCCAGTTTTAGACTAGAACATGAATTCAACTTCTTCAAACATCACGTGAACCCACAGATTATCTCTCTCTCTCTCACACACACACACACACACACACACACACACACACACACACACTGAAACACTTAGCATGATGTACCACAGCTCTACCAGTAACATTTGAAGGGAGAGAGACACATATTTCCCATCCTCATTTCTGAGGATGTAATGCACCGGAATCCTCCGTGTAACTTGTGTCTTCACTTCTTCCGCACTTTCTGCTAATCATAACACATTTAGTCGGTAACTGAAGCGTGACATCCCTTGTTGAAACACTGTCACCGCGTCACACACAGCCATTTGATGAAGTGAAGGAATCACTCATTGACTCCAAATATATTATTATACACTTTCATTACAATAGTGTATGACGGCGGACTGTGAACTGATGTGTAATTTGTAAGTGAAAGTCAGTAGTGTTTCTAAAAAGTCTTCACTTTACGGATTTTGCAGAATCTCACCTGAAGGTTAGAATGTTAGTTTCTGTTCAGTTAAAGGTGAAAGAATAACAGAACAAAGTGATGACATAGTACACGGTGACATATATTGATGGGAACATTTTGCTCCTCTGTGGGCTGTGTTTACTGTGTTTACTTTGTAACAGGCTCATTGTGGAAGGCACAGTGATATGATGGTCCTGGGTTTGGTCCAACTGAGGCCATCTCGGGTCCTCTCTGTGAGGAGTTTGGGTTTCTTTTGGGTGCTCTGGCTTCTTCTGCAGGTTAATTGAATTGCAAATTCACATAGATATGAATGGGAATCTGTGTGTGTCAGCTCTGTGATTGATTGGCGACCGGGTGCCCTGCCTCTCAAACAATGAATGTTTGGATAGACGTGGCCTCGTTCAACCCTAAACAGGATCTCAATCTATAGAGAATAAATGAACAGATTCTACTGAACTGCAAAATGTACAACTTTCTGAACCATTTACGTCAAGAAAATACGCAACAAGCTGCAAATTGAAAATACGCTTTGAATTTGGAAAACCTTTTCATCAAAATGACAACATGAATGAGCTAGATTTAACAATCATACCCCAAATTGAAAGATACGACATCAATCCGGAAAACACATTTGCAGAATTTCACAAGTACAAGCAAAGTGTGAATTGAAAATTAATACTTGTGCATGTTATTCCTGTTTTAGTTCTAGTGTTTAAGTGTAATAGTGTAGTGTAGTTCCTTTTCCCAAAGGGCAATGGATAAGTCATTGATTTCAGACAACTGATGATTTGATTCAATCTTAATCATTGAAACATAAGCTGACTTACAGTTTGTTGGACTTTGTTTCACAATTGTGATTTAAATTGTGTGAATCTGTGTAAACAAGTTTGTATCGTTGAATCCTCACTAAGCAATCAAGTGGTCATGTCAAGATGTTGAGAGGCAGGATAGATTAGACAGGATTTAAACTTTAACATATGCTGATGCTGTCCATTGTTCACTCCATCACTTTAACTTTTCTTTGTTTATCACTCTTGTGTTTGGAATAAATAAATAAAAAAACAGTCTGTGGTAAATGCCTTTTCAGTTAATTAATGAAACAACATCAACTATTGATTTTCTTCCATCTTGCTGTTAAAGACTAAAATGGCTAAAAAGTGGCAAAGTGCCAAATGATTTTATCTGAGCTGTGTATCTGATGAGGTCTGGGTCTTTGAATGTGAGCTACGGGAAATGATACTGAAAATAAACAAAGGACATCAGAACATTATGATATTTACTTAATATTATACTAATTAAACAAGAAGGCTGTGGGTTTAAGTCCTGGGCCAACAATGTCCCTTTCTGTGTGGAGTTTGCATGTGTGTGTGGGTTTCCTCTGGCAGATGATGGATGGATGGATGGATTTTGTGTCTTTGGATGGATTTTATATACTCTTAAACACTGGGAAATCCACACAAGACAAACAATTTAATGGTTATATAAAGGATTTTTGTTTTTGGAAGTTCAGATTTAAAATAATCCTCTGCAACAGCACCTCATTTTTCAAGATATGGATTTTTTGGTTGAATGAATGTAATGGGTATCATTTCAGATTTCCCCAGAACGAATCTGGATATTTTGTTTTTTGTGGACAATTCATTGGAGTATAAACCAAAACTTTGTAAATATGAACCCATTGTTGGTTACCGCAGAATGTAGGAGGATATGCATCAATGTGTGACTTAAGTCAAAACAGTTGTTATATTTTTAAAACACAGCACACAAGCTAACCAGAGCCTCAGCTTTGTCTAATGTTTGCTTTTAATCAGTGATCCATTACTGGCAGACTTCAGGTCATAGGGCAGCTTGTTCCAGAGGATAGGATCATAGTGTCTATCTGCTCCCTCACCAGTTATTGATTTAATTCAATTGGGAGGCTAAAGATCTCAGTATTGTTTTTGTTGAGCTCTGAAAATATTTGGTGACATCCTTTGGTCAATGTGACAGAGCAGCAGCTGGGGCCATGGTTAAGTCCATAGCTCTCGTTGAGTGTATGTGAATTACCGAGAAGATGAAAACATGAATCAAACTAGTTCATTATCGAGAAACTAAGAATTATGGGTATGCCGTGGTTAACAGTCCAACAGTCCTAAGTGATTTACAACATTCTTACCTCTTAATGGCGAAACGTAATATTAGCGTTAATGTGCCATCACAGTCAGTCCTGTCGCTGGCAGCCCCGTTACTGGCTCCATGTTTGTGGAAGATTTAATGACTCTGACCTTTTCAAGTTATATAGCTTCGAAAATAGAAGCAATATGATGACAATAAAGCTTGTTATGTAGGGTTGTCATGTGTGGGTAGATTTTCTCTCTGTAGACATCGCATAATTTAATAATGATTATTCTCCATATTTGCAACAAATTGAAGAAAAAAAAAGTTTACGGCAGGTTTATCCACTGCTGGTGTACTTCGATAAAGATGAGATGTGTATATTGATATTATTACCAATGAGAGACATCATTTCCCAACTGGATGTCCCTTAGTGCCCTGGAGTTTGTGTTTCTTTCCTCTTATCTACAAAAATAAACACAACATGCAAGCACACTAAATGGAATTTTTGATTTGTTTCAATTTTATGTATTTTCTCTTCCACCTAACCTGCAAATTTTCCAACCTCCTGGGTTTTGATGAGGAGATCAGCAACAGTTCCCTTGGCAACGAAACATAAAATCAGCATAAATCAGCTCTGAACATTCACAAAATATGATATTATCCACAGCTCCAGGTTCAACTCCACCATTCATCTTTACTAAGTCGTTTTCTCTGTTCCCAAGGAAATGTTGTTCTCAGCAGCTTTGCAAATATCTCCTAAGAGGAAAAACTCCTTTAGAACCTTCAGTGCCATTTAGTGCCAAAACGTGATTTTCTTGGCATACCGTATGTGAAAATTAGTTTCAGCACCATAGAGAGCTCCATCAAATGCTGCATTGTCCATGGAGCTGCCATGGGCAATAAACAAGTATAGCACACTGTATGTACTAATAAAAAAACACAGCAGAGTTAAATGGCACATATACCAACACATGCGATTAAGGTAACTTCACAAAACTTGTTTTAATTGTTTGATCATGTAATTACGCCCTCTACGTGAAGGCATGTTATGTTTATGTTTTGTTCCTGGGCCCAATTTGTTTGTTTGTTTGCTTGGGTTATTCAAGTGGTTCAAAACTCATTTTGCTGAAACTTAGTGGAAGGATAGACAAAGTTAGAAGTCATTAAATGCTGGGGCATCATTCATCATCAATCAAATCCCTGATTTGTTTTTGGAAATTTGTCAATTTATTCCAAAGCGATGCAATAATCTGAAAGTGAAAAAAAAATACCATTATCAGATTACCAACTTGTGAACTTTCTTCCGGATCCCTACTTTAAAAATTGTTTCTTACGACAAAAAAAACAACAAAGTACTGCTATTATTATTATTATTATTATTATTATTATTTATTTATATTTATTTTTATTTTTATTATTATTATATCTAAAGCCCGTTATTCCCTGTTGTCTTACTGCTGTAGGGTACTGGATTCAAACATAGAAATGACACCTTTGCCTTGACTGAGGGATGAAGTCTCACAAGTGCCTGTTTGTTTTCCAAGTGCTGTCATGGCATCTGTTTAAACACGTTTGGATATGCATGAATCTGACACAGATCAGAATTTTTTTGCGACCACTGTTGACACAAACATTTGATTTTTTTTTTTAAGATCAGATCAGGACCCCATGCATGAAATACTATCTATGGACAGGATAGGAGAGCTGCCACAGTCAAGTCATCCCGTCTGAGTTTTTGTTTTTTGGGTTTTTTGGGCTGTGCTTCATTTCACTGCCATCGATCCCTGATACCATTATTCAGTCTGTATTTGCAAGAAAATGGAGCAGTAGCATCCAGCAGCAATGGAAGACAACACCCAGGAGAAAAACTGCAAAGTCCAACACCTCCTTTAATTATCATTTTGGGAGGCGCTCAACTCAGTCCAAACTGGAAGGAACATATTTTAATCGCTCAGTGTTTAAATTGATAGCAGAACACAGGTTTTGGCTGGCACAGAAATGTGACACATTTTGTTGTCACATGTTTGTTTTGATAATGTGCGCTTGTTGGAGGGTTGGAAGCACATCGTTCGTACTCATAACAGATACTGCTCACATGCAAGGATCTGTGCCCAAAAATTGGAATTTAGCGTGGATTTGTATGTGAGACACCTGTTTGTTTCCTTCAGAGAGACTGCAGGGCTGGAATCCTGCTGACAGTTTAGTTTGTAAAAACAGAGGCGCTCCGCCGCGAATAAATAAAAGACGGCGTCCTTGCTTGGTGGACATGTCTGTTTGTATCCCCGTGGCTCATCGACGATGGACCGGGTTACAATAATATCTGCTGTAAACTTCACCCCTTTCATAGCAAGCTTCAACCTGGAGGTGACAAGGCATTAATGGGGAGATGAAGACGGACATTAAATTAAAAGGATCCTTTGAATGTTCAGTAGTAGAATATTGTGTAGTGTTGTGATTAATTTGCCTTGAAAGTGTTGGAAAACCCCCGAGTCCTTTCCTGCTACCGCAGAACAAGAGACAAACATGATGAATGTCGACCTTTCTTGTGATGGAATCACAGCAGAATTCATACTCGGGTAGCTGCAGCCTACAGCTCACTCAGTGACACTTTATTTCTGCTGGCTTTGCACCACAGTCTTTCCTTATTAATTTACCGACAGGTGACAGCAGATACTGCAGAGCAAACCGCGCGAGCTCCGAGTTGTGCGCTTTGATATTGGTGAAGTCAGATATTGAGCATCAGTGTGTTGACAGCTAGTCTGACAAAGTGCAATGTACTTTTATCATTTTAAAGATTTTTGCAGGAAGAAGTGCCTTAAAGGGGCGTCGATCGATTCATGTGATTGTTGTAACCTCAGTTGTAAGTCCTTGCGGTTTTGGTATCACCTTCAAATTGAATTGTTTTCCCGCTAAGCAGTGCATTTTTACAGCTCAAGTGAACCAACATCCAAAATGATGTCATATACAGTATATCATATATCATATCTCAGCCGTTTCTGCTGTTTTCATCCTCTGAGCATTTGAACGTGGCTGCAGGCTGGGCCGTGTGCTTCCCAGGCCGCTCTTGCGTCCTGTGGTGGAGACCTTACTTACGATAGCACTTTCCAGCCATCAAGCTTCAACCAGTTTCAAGCCCTTTCAGCAATCCATTTATCCACCAGCTACCAGCTAAGACCCAAAGCGTCATGTGATTGGATAATGTCACAAGCTGACAGCCAGTCCACAGTGGGAAAACTTCACAGCTGACCAGGTTGAGGACCAATAGGGGATGTCCTAATTGATGTTGCCAATCAAATGGCAGCATACCCACTTCCTCTCATTTTTCCCCTCCTTTACCTGCTGCTTAGCGACATTTCCTCTCTAAATAGTGTAATACTTGATCTTTCTTTATCCCCTTATTCCCCTCTCCTTTTCTATCGTCTGCTAATTAGTCTCATGTGTCCTTGGAAGAAGAAAAAAAGAGAGACATTGGACGGAGTTGAACCTAGACAGAGACAAATGAGAACAACTTTCTATTTCGGAGCCTCTATAAATAAAGATGCTGCAAGAAAGCAGCTGTTTTAGCACCAAAATAGGTTCATAATAAACACATACATCAGATGCTGATGGGCTGGAAAAACAAATCTGTTTTTTCTAGTGGTAACATAATGTATTACAATTAAAACATGTTAACTTTCAGACTCAATCATACTGAGGAACCAATTCATTAAACACAGGAACAGTTCCTCAGTTTTCCAGCAGGCAGCGCTGCGGGCTGTCGGAGATGATGTCCACACTAGGCCGGATAAATCTGAAAATGCATCTTTTTTTTCCTTCGTTTTGCCATTTCCTCCACACTAAAACAGGGTTTTTAAAACAAAAACTGAGCTTTTCAGAAACTCTCAGAGTGACTCTCAGACTTTTGGAAACTCTGTTTAAGAATGGATAAAGATAATGGAGGTGTAGTGGCAATTATTGTATCTGACAAGTCCACTTGAAGGCTCAGAATTAGAGATGATGCTTACCATGCATTTATATATTAACATAATACATCTAGGCTCAGAGAGACACCACTTATCTACTAGCTAGAAGTGTTAAATTCTTAAAGTCAAACTCATAATGTAAATTCAGAAGGTTCCTAAATCCCAGAGGGACGTGATTGACAATAATGCTTGTGTCATCCAAATGCCATTCAGTCTCTTTAATGTCTGATTTCATTAGATTTAATTTGAGTTGAAATTGAAAAAGTTAGGAACTAAACCAGCATTATGCCAGCAGAGGAGAAGCACGTTATCAGGCCAGGTCAGACTAAACTGTGAAAAACATTTGATATGAATGAGTAATATAATGCCTTGCCTTTTAATGCATGCCTTTTAAAGAATGTAAGCATTTTGTGGCCTTATTTTTCCTCTCTATTACCCTTGGCAGTACTGCTGTCCTCTCTGGTTCTTTAGGTTGTCTTTAATAGAGGAGGAAGGGGTGAGGGATTCATCCTTTTAAGTCTTTTTTTTTTTTTTTCTTTTACCCTTAGCCTGGAGTAGCAACGTTATAACTCTGTTGAAAGATGGAACACCCCACTGCACGGAGCAGTGTTTGTGTGTTTTTAGCGTGTACTCCATGTTTATGTTTTTCAATGCTCCTCTGTGTTTGCTGGGGCTTGTAGCTGCACGTTGATTCTCTGTTTGTGTTTTCTGTGCATGTGTATTGCTTGTTTGTGGGATTTTCTGCACGTGTGTATTTGAGATCCTTGTAACCTGTGTGTGTGTGTGCGTGTGTTATCCATCCACTGGCTGAACACCTGAGTGCTCCCAGTGACAGAGAGAGATGGCTGCCTGTCCAAACCAACAAGCTACCGCTAACACCGACTGCTCCCAGTTCGGTTGGCGTGCTGTTTTATTATACTTGCAGCACACACACACAGTTTGTTACATGTCTAAGTATTCCATACGGAGGGCCTTATTTGAAATCCTGTGTTGTATACGTGACGTGAATGCACACAAGAGGTGTACAGAAACACACAGGCCCTCTATTTGTGTTATACGCACAGTTTAAACGTACTTCAACTTACTTACACGTTGAATTGAATAATATCATTCAAAATGTAGGTATAGATTTCTGTTCCTAAATATTATATATATATATATATATATATATATATAAA
>OMNV01009157.1:54436-71769 GCA_900303265.1 Brotula barbata | reverse complement strand
GGCCGCCGTAGTATATATATCTATAGATATATATATATATATATAATACGGCTATATATACTATATATATATATATATAATAAATGGCAAATTGTGAGAGTGAAAATTTTAAGAAATGTACGATGTAGAATTGTTCAAATAGAAAATAAAAGTTGACTGAATCTTTCAAATAGCATTTTTTAAGATGTAAATGTAGTAATAAAGGTGATCAAACGTAAAAGGCCTCCTCCAGTACAAAGCGTTTGGTTCACTGTAACTGTAACTGAGGGCTGTATTCTGGCTGTGACGATAGTTGTTTTTATGGCTGTCAAGGCATTATGATGTTAATAAAGTTAGGTCACGCCGAGCGGGGCCTCCGGGCTGTGGTGCACCATGGGATTGATTGATGACACTGATGTCAGTTCAATCTACGAAATGCTTTGGAAGATGGAAGGAGGGAGGGATGGGGGGCGGATGCATGGAGGGAGGAACAGGAGTAGAACAAAATGGATTAGAAAACAAGGGAGAATGAAAGGAGGGAGAATGAAAGGAGAAAAGAGAGCAGGAAGAGACAGGATCGGGATGGTGGAAATGAGGAGAGATGCACGGAAGAAGGACGGGGGGACGGGTGGTTAACAAATGAAAGGACAGGAAATGACACAAAGAGAGGTGGAAAGGAGTGAAAGGACGGATGTGACGGTGGGAAAGGCTGATAAAGGATAATTTTCTACAGCATGGTGAAAAGAATGTGATAAATGGAAAACTGATATACAAAATACGGAGAAATATGGGGGAGGAGAAAATCTGATTTTGTTAAGGTGCTGAGTTGGATTGATGGCCAAGATAAGCGTAACAGAAATGAGAAGGGGAGACACAAGAGCCGACAAACGGAGGAGAGGGATGCTTATTGCTCTGAGAGGTGGAGTAATTGAAAAATTTAGAAATGTAAACGCTCAAGTGGCACTGAATTGCAATAAAAATGTGCAGGCCAGCTTGGTCTCAGTGTATCCAGGGGTTTGTCGGCATCGGTTTGCTTTGTGTTTCTCTTGGCCCACACACACGGGTATGAAACTATTGATTTGTAGGGGTACATACAGTAATAAATGATTCACATTCTAGGGCACCGGAGAAAACTCCAACACAGCACACACACAGTACGCAGACACACACACTGCAAGAACACAGCACACAGGTACACATTGGTTCATTGTGGATTCTGCAAACTAAGATGTAATGATCAGCATTCCAATGCATTGACGGGTTTGCACCGGTGCATTCAAAAACAGCATCAAACACACAACTGGCTTTGAAAGTCACAGAGATGTCAGACCTTCATTATGTAAGTTGTGCTTTCACAACTATGGTTTCTACCATATCTAATGAAATCATTGGTCTTTGGTCTGGAAACCAATGCAGGTTTTGTGTGTAATTGCTGAGAAGCTGCTATAATAATCATAATTTGAAGGGAAACAATCAAGGAAGAAAGAAAGTAATTTTCTGCCCTCTACAAGACAAAATTGATTCATATTGTGGATTTGCCGATATTTTATTGAATACCTTTCAGTGTACCATGGAAACCAAACTACAGGTTATTCAGTATAAGATAATAATCCATAATTACTTTCTAACAGGCAAATATTTGAAAGTGATAAACACAAGTGAAGCTGATTTATGAAGATTATGTAGATGTGAAATGCAAACTTGCAGAGACATTTTTTACGATTATGAAAACTTCTAGACTTTTGGACAAACTTGACAATTGTGGAATTGCGATCATGGGGATTTTCTGGCGTTAGAATATGCTCAGATTTTCAATTTAGAATAATATAAATTATTGTTTGCTTTTGTTCAAGTGGTATTATAACATAATTTCACCACATTTTAATACTTTTCTTAAACTGTAGAAGGATGAAGAAATACTCCACAGATGTCAAGCTGTGTCTCTATAGCCCCCGATTTAGTGGAGCTGTAAATGTGGTTGTATCTTTCTGATTCCACCTTGTTTTTCTATTGGAGATTGAAGATGTATTGCGTTTACCTTTTACAGTTCAAACCGCCTAAGGTCTTTCTGTTCATCTCTGCAGGTTCTTTGGTTCATTGAATCTTCAGTGCATCTTGGGTGTGTTTCCCCCAAGATTTGATGTGTTTTTGCTCTGTGTGATCACTGTCCAGTCACCTTGGGCGTGTGTTAATTCAGGTAGAAAATGGCTCTTGGAGTGTAAAAGAAAAACATACCTGAATTACATCATGTTGTATAGAATCTTGTTGCAGGGCTTGTGGACAGGTTTTGATGAAATGGGTGAAATTATTAACTTTGAGTGGATTCGGGGGCCCGTGAGGCTGGCCTGAGGAGAGACACTGCCCCCTCTCTTCTCTTACATTAGCTGCCTACTGGTCGGGTTGTTGCCAGTATTGCCTAATGCAGCATTACAGTAAATATAGTGCTTTTATCATGAGCCAATTAATTATTCCTTTGTTCGCAATTAACAGACTTGCTCTGGGGCGACGTGGCTTAGGTGGTGGAGTGATCACCTATTGATGGAAGGGTTGCCCGTTCAATCCCCAGTGCCTCCATGTCGAAGCTCCCCGAGCAAGACCCTAGCCCCAAATTGCTCCCGACAAGCAAGTGGGGCCTTGCGTAGTTACCTCGGCTGTCGGTGTGTGAATGTGGGGTGGACAATGACATAGTTGGTGGCCGTATACACACTGTACATAGGTTGTAACGTGCCATTAAACAAATCCAAAGAACAGCGTAAAGTTTTGTATGGTACTGCTGCTGGACTCTCTGTGGTGATCCTCATTGTACGTTTATGTTTTAACACTGAGACGTTCCAGTGTGTGTGTGTGTGTGTTGTGTTTTTTCTGCCTGATGGATGTACTCATCCTAATCCTCTGTCAGTGTGTACATTGTCATGGTAGCTTGATGCTACGCTCTGCTTGAACAGCATTAAAAAAAAAAAAAAAATGGGTTTAAGCCTGTGATGCTGCAGTGAATGTCAAAATGTGTTAGTGTGTGGAACTTTACGATTGACAATCTGGCTGTATATCTATATCGTTTTTAGACAGAAATATAAGACTCAGCGTTTTTGTTTCCCGTCAAGGGTTGTCCGTAACATCACATAAGGCCACATGGAGTGAAAAAGCATTCTGGGAAGAAAAAAAACAATCAACAATGGGCAAAGTGTTAAAGGCGTGCAGCCTCAGCAAATAAAGACCTAATGTGTTTGGGAGAGAGATAAAGAAAGAGAGAGAGAGAGGTGCAAAAGTGAGTTAGGGAGGAAGTGAATTAGAAAGTAAGAGGGTGGAGGGAGAGGGAATTAGAGCGATAGGGAGAAGGGTGCAGAGAGAGACAGAGACAGAGATGGACAAAGATAGTGGTGTCTTGGAGCTAGTGTCCATATCTGACTCCTCCACGCTGCACTACAACTAATGGAGTCTCTTATCCGCTCTCTCTCTCTCTCTCTCTCTCAGCATTCTGCTATCACTCCACTTCTAAGTCATTGTTATCACCCCACTCACCTCTGTTCTCGCATTTACTCTCTCCTCTTCTCCCTCTTCTGTCTCTTCTCTTTCCCCTTCATCTTCACCTGTTCATCCATTTAATACAGTTTTCATTCTTTCGTACACCCAGTTCACAACCCAAAAGTTCACTCTTTTCGCCCTGTCTTATCTTTGGCTGGATGGGTGAAAAAATAGACATAAAGCTCCCGAGTTGTTCTTTAAAGAGAGAGAAAGAGAGAGACACTCTGACTCCAGATAAGATGACTGATAACGTGCCTGTGCAGTTTTATTGACAATAAGTATAATGATAATGATAATAATTGAAAAAAAAATGTATTTTTATATTATTATTCATACTGATTAAAACTAAAATCAAATCCAAAAGAGGTATATCACCTAAGAATTGTGGCTCTACTTCACTGACCTATTTGCTTTTATTTGTGTGACCTTCAGATGACCCAGGAACAGTACATCCTTGCAGCTCAACCCAACACGCTCCATCAACGGGCGGCGTCGGTGTGCGGCACCCAGGTTTACCCGGCAGTGGGAATCTACGGCTGGAGGAAGCGCTGCCTCTACTTCTTCATCCTGCTCCTCCTCGTCACCATGATCGTCAACCTGGCGCTGACCATCTGGATCCTAAAGGTCATGAGCTTCACCCCGGTAAGAGCCACGTGTGTGTGTATGTGTGTGTTTCAGACCATGGTTGTTTCACGGTTTTGCTCCAATACATAAGTTTATGTGAGACGGTTATAAGTAGCTCTCTAGTAAAATGTGAGGTTGTGTGTGTGAAGAATAGGAACACACACACATATGTCTTGTGAAGTCCTCCTTTCACACATTTATATTCTCTGGAATTATTCTTTTTTTTTTAGGAACAATTAGACTTGGTTATGAAATATCATACAGTCACCCTCCTTCAGTCGTCTGTTCAGGCTTATTTACATAAAATCCAATAAATTCTTCCAACATAATCCAAAGTCAACTTAAAACCTATTATTAGAAGTTAACTTTTCAGTGTGTTGGATATGTTTTTTATTATGCCCTATTGCTCTTTTTTTGCAATTAAGTCCTAAATATCAGTGATGATGTCCGTGCTTTGCCTCCTTTTCTTTCTGTTTTCAATGTTATTTTTCTTTTTTCCGCACTACTTCTAAGTCTGCCCCACTTGAGGAAATGGCACATAACTCCGATTTGAACAGCTGGGACTCCTTGCTTAAAAAAATAAATTCAAAGATTTCGAACATTTGTGCAAAACGACAGACTTCCTTTTCATTTTTGTAATTCCTTTCATTCATTTTATGGCTGAACAAAATAGAGAGAAAAGCTTTGATCTGTGAGAAATATCAAGATTGTAGGCAAATCCAGACCAATAAAACATAAAAGAAAACACCCTTGGGTGTCTTCTTTATTTAGAAAGGCATTAAACATCTGTTCTCAAAGCGACGTTGACGTAAGTTAGACATTTGCGTTCAAACTAAATAATCCAAATAATATCACCATCTTGTCTATCTGTGTTTATGTCTCTGCTCGAATGTTCTTGAGCAGGTTAGACAAAAGTTACAGCACGGTGCATCCAATATCTCTCACGGCCTCAGGGCTCCAGGAGCAGCACTGTGATGGTATATATGCAAATGAGGCAGGACGTGAACCCTGCAAACCCTGGTAAAACCTTCCTATGTCATGCCTTATGTTTCAGTAAACGATTGGAGAAAATAAGAGCGGCATGAAAGCATATGCCTGAGGGAAGGAAGCTGCCAGGAAGCATGAAAGAATATAGGATCGTTCACATATATATATACAGTATATAGTGCTTGTGTGTGAAAAATAGGCAGAGCGTGAGAAGCAGGAAATTATCAAGATAGAGGGGAATATGATAAAATAGGTATGAGTGAGTGAATAGAAGAATGTAGAGAAGATGGGGTGGGCATGCAGGCTATATTTTACTCGATTAGATTAGTTTGACAATAATTTTGACAAAAATCATTGAATGGCTTTATGATCACCCTCCCCACCCCTACTACTTTGTGTGTGTGAGGAGATCTGTGTTAAAAATTTGACATAGGCCCAAAAATCAAAGTGTTGTTTTGTCTACCGCTTTACTTTCGTAACATGCTGACATCAGCACACCTGCACATCTGGTGAGACACTAGGGGGGTGTTCCTCTTCGAGCGTGGATTAATGCGGTACCTGGATTTTAATTGTTGATAATTAGACATGATCCCGGATGCGTCTGTTTTTCTAAAAGAGAGCACCATCTGTCGGATCTGTTGCCACAGCAACACGTTCGTAAACTCAAACCTGCTGCGAGCAGGTTAAACTAGGGAGAGAGGATTAGATCCCAACTTTTTTGAAACAGCTTGCTACAGGAACACTTGGCGCTTAGAGAGGAATAGAGAGAGAGAGAGATGCTGCGCCGGGTCTCCCTCTTGGCCTGTTTTCTATAAGCTCTTCGGTCTCAGACAGATCCCAAATGAACCTGAACAGAATACGTCCCTGTGTCTTATCGTGGTGTCCCCCTAACCTTTCAGCTATTAGTCCAAGTGCTTGCGGTGCTTATTGGGGAAGTTTGAGAGGCGTAATCGGCTTTCCTGGGTCGATCACTTAACAGCAAAGAGACAGACTGGGTGGTTATGGAGGTGCAGATTGGAAGAAAAACGAGGCTAAGAAGAGAGCGACTCATATATAAAGGTAGTGTGTATGGTTAAGGGGGAGTCTACTCTACGTGTGCATGTGTGGCTTAGGTATAGAGACAGAGCCTCCCTCCTGTCTCCTGCCTGGAGAGTTCTTAGAGACAGGCGTCTGTTTCACTGCCACGTGGAGTGGAAGTGAGAGGATGACTGGCTGGTAGAAAGTGAGTCTGGAGGTTGTTGTTTGGTTGTGTGTGAGCCATAATCTCCATCAAGGTACAGATCAAAATACTCCTGTTTGGGACCTCTTGAAAATCAGCAGCCTGTTATTTTTGTTGTAAAAATCAGGGGATGCGATAACACAGTGCCGTGTTGAGACATCGATTCAATGAAGGTTTTTATGATCAATACTGTTTTTAAGGAACTCCAGGCAGGATAAAAAACAATAAACTGGAGAATCTCTAGAACAACGAAACTGAGAATGATGATAATACTCATCATCATTATCTTTATTTTGCAGAACCTGTCATATAACGTATGCATCTTCAATTTAGGCAATCTGAAATAATCTGATCCGATTGAAGATACTGAATATTATGAGATAGAGGAGTTTATTTATGTAAAAGTTTCATAATAACAACACAATAATGAATAATAATACACAATTAAGACATTTTGTGTGCAGTCTCCAGGCCACCAAAAAAACATTCTGTATATAAACATATCTGTACAAAAATATTTAAGCAATAACTAAACACTTGAACCAAAAAATAGCACATTTACATTTAATGTGAACCCACCTCAACCGTAAAATGTTTCTCACACGAGGAGGGACATTTTGCACTCCTATAGGCCTCGGTGAAAACTTGCCATGTACCCACTCCATTAGCATTTCAAAGCTGTGTTTCAGTGAATTAATGACATAAAATAGCAGTTTCATATATGGAAATAGTGGGAAGGATCAGAAGGATGATGACAGTGGTGTTTGTCCTCTGAGAATTCCACCTAGATTCTGAAATAATGATGTTTCCCCAAAGCACCTTGATGACTGCACAAGCATAAGCAAGCACGAAAAGGGATTGTGGCCGTAGCAGAACAAATTAATGCAACCTTCAAAGGACAGAATAATTTGATGGTTTTACCTAATTTTGGACGATGACACTTAAACATGTCTTAAACTTCTCTTGTACATATTGTATGCTAATTCTTATGCAACGACTTCAAGCTTTTGCTAAAAAAAAAAAGAGAAAAATAGACTACAAATTAGAGAATAAAGAGAACATAAGGAAAGACATTAACATGGCTACGATTCCAGAAATGTGATCTATTAAACACAGCTCAGCTGTTTGTTAATTAGATTTTAACACCCTGTACTGATGACAAAAATAAAACGGTGAAAATGGCCAGAGACACACACAATCTTAAGTCCTGTTATCGAGTATTGGACTGTCAGCTAATGCATCAATAGTATAAACCTCTTAGGATTATATCAACATTAAACTATAGCATCTGTTGCGTAGACCGTACATGCAAAAGTGTTGTTTTAAACGATGAGTATTTCTCATTTCCAATGCTATTAAGGAGGCTTTCCGCCATGACTCCATGGGTTTCGCTCTCAGTGTCCGCATTCCAGTCACGTCTAATGGGCTGCTGCATGTTGAATGGAGGCTTTTTGAAACTTTGTGTTGTGGTTTGAGTTGCCAGATGAGATTCCCATTGTGATTGTTTGAGGGATTTGCTTTTTAAAGTGACAGCTTTGGCACTAAATTGGAGAGGAGGGACTTGAGGGACTTTGTGTGTGTGCCTGTGTGTGTGTTTGTAAGAGAGAGAGAGAGAGAGAGAGAGCATTTGTGTGTTTAGTGAGCCAATAATTATTCATGCTAATGTCTGTGTGTGTAAACGTGTCTAAACCTGTGTGTGTGTGTGCGCGCGCACGCTTGTGTGTGTGTATGTTGTGTTCCCATGTGTATCCACAGTCCTTCGGGTTTTCACTGTAGAGAAATTCAATTTCACTTGTCACTCACCAATCAGCCTTCCTAATTCCTGGCTTGGACTAGACTGTGCTGTGCGTGTGTGTGTGTGTGTGTATGTGTGTGTGGGTGTGTGTGTGTGCCTGTGTCTTGCAAATGAGAATATGTGTTCGCCATCTGAGTTCATGTGCAATCCACAGCGTTGTCACTTTATAACCTGGATTGCTGCTTGTGTGTATCATCGTAATGTCCTCTTAAAACATCCGCATATTTTTAATGATCCTCTTGCATAATAAACTCATGTACCAGATGTGATTTCATCTAAACTCTGGAGAAGAATGATCCCTTTGTAAAACTTTGTGTAGCATCTTTGTGCTCTTTAAATCCTTGTCTACATCAAACTGATGAATGGCGGAAGAATAACAATGAAACTGTCATCGCCGCGTAATTTCTTTAGCCGTTCTCACGAAACGGTGACGACGGTAAACTTTTACTGCCGGTACGTGAAGTGTGCTTTTTATTTTCCAATCCCGATTGGCTGACAATCAGTGCGGACATAAAATAAAATGTTATTCCTGCGCTACTTTTCAGGGCAGAGTTACAAGGTGCGTTAAAGACAATAAAGCAAAAAGGGGGAAATCAATAAAGGTGACCAGCATTAATAAGTAACGGGTTTATAGGTCCATTACACAGGGGCGTGGCAGGTAAATACAACAGGAGTAAAAGATTAAAAAACAAATCTATTTCACGAGTGGCTTAAAGAGCGAGGCAGGGCAGACAGACACTCTGAATCCATGATTAGCTTCAAACACTAAAAGCGGCCGTTTCCTCCAGACTTATTGTTGTCCGCTGTAATCTGATAACGACGTCCACTTCTGTCCTTCAAAGTCGTCTCTCTGATGGCTAAAAAGTGCAATCTTGGAACCATAAGTTTAGTTTCCATGTAGATGTAGAGGCGAGGATCTGTGCGATGAAGGTTTTATCGAGCTACAGGGGGAGTTCGTTCCCCAGTGGCTCTTGGGTAAGAGAGGATGTATTTCAGTCACATGCGATTCGCCCACAACTTTGACCCAAAGTTGTGGGCGAATAGCGGTTATGGAGTAAGGCGTTTGGGAGGTGGAAAGCCGGTTTCCACCAGCTCGTTTAACAATGCAATTCCATGGCTTTGTTTTCTTTCCAACTCACGACAGGGCAGAGGACACTTACTTATCCCCCAAACCTCTGAGAGGAGCAATGATCACTGACAGTTTAATCATGTCATTTCACTTCCAGTGCAGGGAAGACATTTCATTTTCATTTTCATCATTTTCATTGACCCACTTTCATTCTTCCAGGTGATGTTAGGGTCCCTGTACTTTCCACAGGGGCTCCCTGTCTTGTTTTGAAGAAATCCTGGTCTGGATTTTACTCGTCCATCACATCGATTGCAATTTGTGGGTGTTTGGAAATATTTTAGGAGGGAAGACAATTGTTGTTGCTTATCCAAACTGGAGGACACATGGACGATTCTTCACCTTCACCTCTACTGTTGAAAACAATCCCACATGGGAGGCAACCCAGCTGCCCCACCATGTTAAGATTGGAGCAGGCACATCGTGACCATGCTTACTAATATACTGTACGTACGCACACAGAAAGACAATGTTTTCCAGCTTTTGGGGGGATATTTCAAAAATGCACTGCATGGTTTGCGTAAATCACCACAATTTAGTTTGTTTTCTTTTTCAAATGTGAAAATGCGTTAAGACAATTCTAGCTGAAGATATGAGGCCTGTTGTAGTGAGAAATAGTGAGGGGTTTACAGCCCTGTGGTAAAACCAAACAAGACCTCCACAAACACATGGTACACCGCAGAAGAAAAGAACGCACCAGGTCAGGGCTCTGGGGCTTTCAGCCAGTGAGATAAGAAACACAGCTTAGTGAGTGGAAAGGTACAAATCGCAAACTGAGAGGACGGGCGTTTTGAATGAGGTGTTAATAGATATGTCAGACAGGAGAAGCTCTCACCTCCTCACTTTGCTTTTCACACTGCTATATCATAACTGCCAAGGCTTGTCCCCATCGCACCCAACAGTGCTCACAGTTAGAAGCAGACTACCCCCCCTTAAGTGATTCACACTTTCAATCATGTCCCCCTGCTGAGTCTTACCTAAATGCTACTTGACCTTTAACAATCCTCCACTGATCATCATGACTCCTGTGTGTCCACCATGCTGAATTCTTTAAATGCCTGATATTCTCTACCAGCGTGTAAGACTGTATGAGTCTCATTGATTGGTAGCGAAATGTCCATTAGGCTGCCGTACAATCCGGTGAATAGATTTGATTGCTTTGACATTGTACTTTCAGCCGGATGAGTTAGATAATTCTACGCTGACACACTCCACTCCATTTACTCCATTTAGAGAAGGTGAGAGTAAAACAGGAATAAATGCCAATTGCAGCACATGACAAGCTTTAATGGTAATTTCCAATTGTTCTGACTTTCACATGTAGGATAAATCAACAAAGATGTCCCGTTTAGAGGACATGTTAGTAAATGTAAAGCTGTGACACATCACTGTTACTGAGGAGGTGGTAATCATTTGTCGGGCCATATACTCTCTATGGAGGATATAACCAAGACAATCAGTCGGCTACTAACAAATAAATCAGAGATTTAATTGTGAGTTGCATGCAGTTTGTCTGTTCATGACTGAACGGGTGGTGAACAGAGGCAGTCTCATGTCATATTCTGGCTTCAGCTTAACCCAGTATTCAGACTTCAGGTGTGCCATGGTGGAAAATCCACTCTGAGAGAGGTGTGGAGCTACATAATTTTATTCAGGTGGATTTGTTTATTCTCAAACAAGAGATAACAAATAATAGAAAAAGAACTGTACAAATAAAAACAATAAAATATGTTAACTGCCTCTAGCATTAAAATACATAACTGATGTCTGTCACTGGCTACCTGCAATACCTCTGTGGACCACCAGGGAGGCACTGATTGAAAGCCAATGACCTAAAACACTTTAGAGAACACAGAGGTGATATGGAATGCTGTTTCACCCATGTACAGATGTTAAGTGTATTTCGTCACTATAATCTAAAACCACTTTGGTCGAGGGAGGATGTCCCTAAACCCCCATACAGATTAGATCTTTGGGCCAAGGCCCTAAAGATAACAGTGATGCCCCCAGTTGTGAGACTGAAGCAAACTAACCGTGAGTGTTGATCGCTTTTATTTCCTTCCTTGATTCCTTTGTTTTCAATGGCACCGAGTGTTTTGTGGACTGTGTGAACAGATGTGTTCATCACTAACTCTAAGCTGTAATGACTGTGTGTGTGCGTGTTTGTTTGTCGTCATTTGGCTGCTGACACTTTTCTTCCCTTCTCAGTACATCTTGACAGACTTTTCCGCTCTTTGCTGTTGAAGGAGCACTTGGGATTTGACTGATGTTTTGGTTTATCTTATTCTGGGGGCAAATAAGGCGATAAATGCGTAGATACGTCTCAGTTAGCGAGGATGTCTGTGGTAGCTTTAAGTTTCTTTGCAAATAAGAAAATCAGAGTTCAGTATGGTGAGGAAAGATGTGTGATGCATCGAAGGAGACAGATAGGGAAAGGAGTGATGGGAGCGAGAGAGTGAGTGTGTGTCTTTGTGTGTGTGTGTTTGTGCGTGCGTGTGTGTGTGTGTGTGTCAGTGCATGTGTTTGTGGTTTAAGTAGAGAGTGCCATCATCCACGCTCAGCTTCTCCTTCCCGTCCTCTGGCTCTGCATGGGGTCCTCAGGGACTTGGAGAGGTGTCTGTTTCACTGCCTAGTGAAGTGGAAGTGAGAGCATGATGGCCTGATGGAGAGAGTGAGCCTGGAGTTTGTTGTTTGGCTATGTGAGCCTCAAACTCTTCATGAAGGTTCACTTCCAGGCCTCTTCAAAACGACAAGGACAATATAGGTGCATATGAGACGACCAGTTTCAATGTCAAACAATAAACTTGGCGAACAAGCCATTTCAGTAATTGATAAGCCAAATTGCTTTTGCAGAAATAACCTGATTCATATTCCGGTGGCTGTGTTGTGTTACAGGATGTGATGTCTGATCTCCTCTTAGGAAGGTATTATTGTGTGGAGAATTAGATTTTATGATGCCGGAGACAATTTATCTAAATCTTGTGATTATTTTTTTGGTATTGCTATATTCAAAGCTGTATGTGGTTATATTAAAGGTGACATAAATGAAATGCAGTGCTGGAGATTGAATCAACCAGATATATAACTTTAAAATCACATTTGTGTATGATGTGATCCAAAGATATAGTAGGTGGTAATACAAGTAAAATGTTCAATATGAGACCCCCCCACTGCTTTCCTAAATTGATGCCTAATTTGGAGTTTATAGCTAAAAGTAGCTCTGTTTCTGTATACCAGTACACCTACTGAGATTCTTCTTAAGGTATGAATTTTGTAAATAACGTCAAACCCTTGCTCAGCGTGGATTCCAGACTGGATGCAAGCAGGAAACTTGACGGCAGGATCGTGTTGATAATTAATCCCCACCAGCAGTTTTTGCACATCACACCGTGCCTAGTGCGAACCAATCACAAATCACAGCCAAGGACAAGACACCGACAATGGACGCTTTGCCTGGAAATCATGGAGGTCTGTCTCTACAATTCTTTGTCCTCACCACTTGAAAAAGAAATGGCAGCAAAATCGTTCTGAGATCTGTGGTCATGCCTTGCCTGACTCGAAGGATAGGAAGTAGTCAGCATATGTTGAAAATTGAATCTACTTTGTGGGCCACGTCATGATTCTTGACAGAATATTTTCCATGTTCCTCTTCTAAAAAAAGTGATGGGACATCTCAGTAGAATAAGACACTTGACAGCTAAATTCACACCATAAATTAGTCTTCAAAGAAAAAAGGGCTCCATTCAGCCTGTCGTGATGTACTGCAGAACCATGACAGTTGTGAATTATACTGTATCATTAGCGAAAACTAATCAGGGTTCATTAATAACTTTATGAATTTTCCTTTCTGTGGGCATAATGTGTGTGTACAAGTGTTTCACCTAATTTGCAGCCCCCCCTCAAAAAACTGCCCCCGTGTTCAACCAGAAAATCAGCATTGGGTGGCAATACAGAGCAACGCCACCTCTAACAGCCCACCCAGTATAACGGCAATACCATTAGGTGGATTAAATGGCTCAGTGTGATTCTTGTACACTGAAATACTGCAAAATAAGCCCCGAATGAAGAACATTGGAGCATCTGTCCCCTTAAATGCTCATTTGCCATCAACTAAAATAAGGAGAGTGAGCAGAAATGTACTGTTTAACTGATGAAAAGAGCAATTACAGACAAATTGTTTACATTGGAATATACGTTTCAGTATGACAGTGAATCAGGGACAAAAAAAAATAAATAAAAAAGTATAAATAAAAGAATACAGTACAATTCTCTGAGATTATAAAGTCGCTAATTTTTGAGAAAAAAAAAACGGATTCTCTCTGAGATTATAGATTGGTAAATTTGTGAGAGAAAAAAAAAACAGAAAAAAGTGTAATTCACACACACACACCACTGGAAGCACGTGTATAACCTCTCACATATTCTGATCGTGTATTCACTCATGTATAATTTCTCACTTACATGTGATTGTGCATACAAATATGTATAAAACACGTGAAATGTGCTGCTGGGGGGTCCCAACCCTGCTGAAACCAGCTCCAAGTCTGGAAGAGCCACTGTCATTAGGGTTGTTCACACCTGCACTGAGTAGTTGATCTCTCTCTTTCTTTCTCTCTCTCTCTCTCTAACACACACAATTTTTCTCACTTTGTCAGTAACAGTGCTGACCTCAGGTAATGGGAGAGTCCAGCGTGAAACACTCTGTCCTCCTGTCTTACATTCACATAGACACACACACACACAGAGCACAGTGGGGTTGATGTGACGCACCTGATGTTAATCGCTTCAGTGGTCAATGACCTCACACACACTGCGATAATGACAACACAATCAAGAGATGTGAACAGCTTGAACACGTGTTGACATACGCCTTACGGAAGACGTCAGCGTTTCCATTCATCCGGGAAAACCTGGACTTCTATAATATGCATGCAGAAATAACGTGAAAATTATGGTACATGAAAACATTCTGTTGCCCTAGAAACACTCACAATTGATGTTACATTGCTCTCTGAATGGTCACATGTCTGCAGATTTTTATTTTAGTCCACCGGCCACATGTGGGCCGGCAGCTGTGTTCAGGGACGAGTTGACTTATGTCCACATATCAGCTAACGTGTCCCAAGATGTCTCCTTATAGAGCCCCAAACTTTCTCAGTTTAAACTCAGGAAAACACAACAACCTTGACTACAAATTGCGTGTGTTCCTTTTACAGAGAGAAAAATAGACGAATGGTTGTAACGTGGTAATGGCCCAGAGTTTCATCTGGCTGTGTGTCTGGGTGTGTATGGAACATCTAAATCTGAATCAGTCAGCACTTTGGTCCTATTATTTCCAGTGGCACTATGTCAAACCATGATAAATACACACGCAGACACACAAACAGCAGACACCCTGTCTGTATGTACAGCTCCATAATCTCAGCGTGGGGTTGTGTGTGGGTGTGTGTGAAGGCTAAATATCTATCAGTCAGCACTTTTAGCCTTGTTATCTCCACGGGCACTTTATCAAAGATATAAACAATGATGAATAATGAACACACAGGCTTCCTAATGGATCATGTGTGTGTGTGTGTGAGATAGAGATAGAGAGAGAGCAAGAGAGAGCGAGAGAGCGCGAGAGTAGTTTAGAAGGAGTATATTTGTCTAGATGTTTAAATGGTACATGTTTGTGTGTCAGGAGGGATAGAGGGTTTATGTTGCTTTTATGCTGACCTCTCTCTCTCTCTCTCTCTCTCTCTCTCTGCCTCTCTATCTCCCTCTCTCCCCCTCGCTCCCTCCCTCCCTCTCTCTCTTTCCGTGTGTGTGCACATGCGTTGTTAATCCTATTTTAAAGTAAAACTATGACCTCATGTTTCGTAGAAAAGATCATAAATCGAAATCAACATCCAATTCGATTCTCGTATGGCTGTCAACACTGTTTTTGTTCCGCATTATGAATTATACAGAACATATTCATACATAGAAATACATACACTGTAGATATTTGCATAGAGTACATCTCCCTATGCATTATGCATGTCCCCCTCATGCTACGTTCGGAGTAGAAAAGACTATACAAATAAAGCAAGCAGGAGGCTGAGAGAGGCTGATAAATTGAAATTGTTGACCTTGTTTTGAACGTCTCTCTTTCAAACGTATAATATCTTTACATTCTCTCCTATTGATTTTAGATGAATGCAGTGAAGGGCAAGAAGGGCTTTGAACACACAGATACACACATACACAGTGCCTATAGTTCCATTTTGAACACTGCTGCTCACTTGAAAGAAGCTGAAGATTCTTCCTGCAGATATCGTAACACATTCATTTCTTCTATACTGAAGAAGTGAAGATACATTTTATACCGGTGTCCATTTAACAGGCGGTGACTCGGTAACTTTGGGGTTCTGGGCAAATCGTGTAATGGGCCCTTTCCCTTCATTTTTTTTAAGGATATTACATATCTATTTTTTATTGGTGATCTTCAATTAACTGCAGCATCAGAGAATTGTGGGTGGATTACAGTGTGCAGATAAGTGAAATCCCATCTAAATAGAAATGACAAATGATAACAATGACGGTGTTTGAGGATTTTGACATGATACATTTGTCCATGTACGTGTGTGGCCACGAGAGCCCTTTTGTGTGGTGTGGGAGAAAAACAACAGCGATTCAGTCGCCTGGAGTGATGGGTAGTTGTGCAACCGGCTGTAAGGGCGCGAGAGAGAGAGAGACGAAGAGAGAGAGAGAAAGACAGGCAGAGAGGTGCAGCATCCGCAGTCATGCGTTTGCTGGACCGGTATAAATTTATTGTGTGATGCACATTCCAAATCTCAGCTATGCTCATGAACTTTGGTGACCCCAAGCTATGACATCACTGTCACAAGCAGTCGTGATAATTATCCTCCATAAGGCGTAAGGGCTCTCCCTTTGGGACAAGGTGAGGAGTTTGGAGGTCACGACTGAAATTGTGAAGCGTAAGCTGAGGTTTAAACCGTAAAAGCATCTAAACCGCACAATATGCAATTTTCCTTTAATTGTCTGGCAGTCTAGCATTTGAAGAGTTAAAGCTTAGATTCTCTGTTTCATTGTGCATTAAATGATTTCCAAAGGAGATGAAAGTTAAATGATCCCCTTGGGGAAATTGAATCACCGCAACGGCAAATAAGATACGGCGACCAAAAAGCCCAGGATATAAATAAAAATAGAGCAAATGAGATGGGACGAAACATAACACAGGATGTTTGAAATATATGAACTTTATGCCACATTAGGCCACGCAACAACAAGGGAGGGAGATGAATAAACAACCCAGAATGGAACAATAGGAAAAAATAAGAAAAGGAGAAGCTCTCAGAGAATGTATAACATAAGAGGTGATTCAGGTTTATTTATCAAGAGGGAAAAGTTAAAGGAATGCAGCAGAGACAGTTACCATTCTTTATATATGTATATATATTAGTATATGAGCTGTAATAGCCTGTTTGCAGAATGGGATGCAAAGACATAGTAACAATGCAAGAGCATTGTATTGAGAATTGTATAGATGTCATAGCCAGTAGTGGTTGTGTAACCAGATCTAGGCCATTACAGCACAAGGACTAAAGCTCTCTTAAATAAATTATTTTCTATTACAATCTGCAACATTTATAGCCTCATCTTGGCTATTAAGGACTGGTGTATGTTTTGTGAGTACAGAAAAGTTGAGTAGACTCTCAGATCTCAAAAACTTCATTTGAGCGAGAGAAAACTTCTTACAGTTGATGGATGTCGCAGTGACATGTTGCTGAATTTTATCACAACACCTCAGAAAATGTACACTTTGCCGTTTCATGCATTTACGTGTAGAAACGCGCTTTCTCCTCAGCATTTCTTCACCTCTGTCTGTGCAGAGGGGATGTGGGCACAGCGAGTGGCAGCAGGAACAAGACCACATGTTCATGGTCACTCAGTTTGCTGTAAGATGATTTTTCTGGGGGACGTTGCTGAGTAAGAGCATTGGAAAATCAACTTGCAATGCGATGGAGACACCTTTCCCTCCAATGACGCCTCAGACTGCAGCATAATTATTATTGGGATGCCTAGGATGTTGATGTTTA
>OMNV01009157.1:0-54365 GCA_900303265.1 Brotula barbata | reverse complement strand
GGGTTTAAACAGACACTGGGCCACAACTATCTTATTTCACGCTAACGTGAAAACAGGATAATTAAATGAAAACCACCTGGGTTGTTAGAATAAACTACCACTGTGGTTATTGGCACTTATCTGTAAGTACCCGTCTATCTGATTAATTTTCACTGTTAGGAAGCAGACACTGCACTGGAAGCCTTTGTTACAGTTCACATTAAGAAAGAGAAACTCTTTACCGGCCAAGGTACTCAGCTGTGTCTTCAAAAACGAAAAGGAAAAGCCAAATAAAGGCAATAAATAAAACAACACATTTGCCTAAATTGTGTACTTGTTCGTGAATAATATCATGAATTGCTTTGCTGTGACTCATTTTTGAAAACTTTACAAAGTGTGAAATGTTCTGTGGCACGAGCAGAGGAAAATGTTATTAACATTAACCATCTATCATTTTGTTACTGCTACAAGACTGGGGATTGAGGGATTATTAAATCAGTGATTTAGCATAATCCCCGATTCTGTGCTTTTATGTTTCTCCTCCGGTTATAATTTCTTATTTATATTCATGGTGCCCTTTGACTTCTATTTCCTCTTGTGTAAAAAGAAGTCACACAGGTGGATCTTTGTAATTTAGTAATACAGCCTTTACGCATTTGAGTCCTTTTGGTTTTATTGTCTTTTACCAGTCAAAAACAAGGGTTCTCTACCTCTCAGTGCTGTGAATACATGAAGGAGCACCACATTAGAAAACACTCCCCGTAGAGCTTTGTCAATGCAATATTGTTCTTTTGAGACGTTGTACGGCATATTGGAGAATACATCCGCCTAAAAGTTGCAAGATCCATAAAACGTTTTCAGAGTAATTTTAGTTTGTTGATTTCCCAAGATGAAACAATTGTAATCTTATTATCGAATTTAACTGTTATTGAGATGGATGAAAGGAAACTCGTGGGAGCAGTCATTAAGAAATTTAAATGAAAATGGCTCTTTATTAGCATAGGAACTTCATTAATTGGATTTTCTTTTTTCTTCTGTTGTACCAGGGTTTCAGTTTGTTAATCTTTATCCCATTATTTTCCACACGTCTACAATAATAATAATAATAACAACTATGATTATATTATATATATTATATTATTATAAAATTAAAAATATTACATATTTTTCCTAAAATAGTAAATTACAAGAACCCCTCCCCACACACGTTTCCACACTCTCTACACTCGCACACACACACACACACACATACAGTGCCCTCTATTGAGATGCACTTAGGAGCAGTGGAGTGTGAATGAACATCAGTTTAGATCATCAGGTCTGAGATTAAACTGAACCGACAGGCCATCGGTCATAAAAAGCCACAGGCCCCCTGTGTGTGTGGGCGTGTGTGTATGCATGCTTTGTAGCTGTTTTTGTGTTATATAGATGTATGGATGCTAGAGGAGGTCAGAAAAATACCGAAATTTTGCAAATACTACATTATTATCATTATTATATTTTATTTTTATTATTATTATTATAACTGTTTTGTCATTTGTTTGCTTTTAGCCTTTTGTGTGTGGTTGGAGGGATTCAGTTAGAAGCTGACATAAGTCGTCATCCTGTTGCTGTAGCTCTGAGGTTACAGAGGAGGTGGAATTTTGAAACAGCTACCAAAATAACGTAACATTTCTTAGAAGTTTCTAACCCACACAGAGCCCTTGTATTCTTCAGAAGACCTCCCGACAAAATGTAATTAGCAGCGGTCTGAGTGGGCGGCTTGGCTTGTGAAGATGCATCCTATTGATTTTAAACACAGTGCACACAATAGTTAATCTTCCTCTGCACAATGGAGCTTGCCTTGTCGCTGTTGCACCGCCTTGTGACGCCGGAGCAAAATGTGCTGCTGCCACGTGTGGGATGATAACTAGCTTTCTTTTTATATTAGAGGGGTCACATAAACACACGCAAGCCTTGGAACAGAGTCATATTTTTCTTTTCCCTGCGTAGAACAATTGCATCTGCTCTCGTCATTGTCAGTCTATATCTGGTTTCTCTGATTATTATAGATGATTATAACCATGCTCCCTCTTTCATCGTCTTTTTGCATCCTTCCTCCCCCTTTAGCCTCCTTCCTCCCTTCATTCTGCCTCATCTCTCATCGGCCTTTCCCCATTTTTTTCTCCATTCTTCTCATTTCTTCCCCCCTACTCATCTTTTCTTATCCTCATTCATCTTTCCTTCCTGGCTCTTCCTCTTCCTTTCCTTCTGCCTGACAAGAACAGCTTGTCTTCTGTGTCTCCATTGTCCCTCCTATTTCCTTCACCCTCTCTTCATAGGCTTTGAAATCAACTCAACATCTGGAGAAAATTTGTGTGTGTGTGCGATAGATTGTCTTGCCGGCAAAACAGAAGTGGATGAATTGGATGTCCCAGTCCACCTTCTGTGTCCCCTCATCCATTCTCCCTGCTTTCATTTCCAAAATAGTGAAAGGAGGACAAAAAAGAGGTGGGAAAGGTCATGTTTTTAACTCCGAGTATTGTGCCCTCTTCTGGTGAGACAGACTGGAGCAGATGGAAGGATTAGGAAGATGCAGTAGTTGTAGGGTTTTGTAAGAAAAGGAAGAGGAAAAGAGAGAAGGAAGCAGGAGTGAGGATGAAATAAAGTTTGAGAACACAAATAAAGTGATGAGAGGAGGAGAAAGGAGATGAGAATGATCAAAGGATGAGAAGGAAAGGAAGAGAGAGAGGAAATGAGGAGAGGAGACATGGCCAGATGAAGAGATGAGAGGAACATGCATAAAAGTGATGATGTGTGATTGCATCGATTGTAGCAAATCTGGTGAGACGATTACACAGCACGTGATTGTAACTGTCTGTAGTCAATTTCCTTTCCGTGCTTCCTTTGTTTTACTCACAACACACACACACACACATTCACACAGACACACTCACCAGGTATATAATGGCTGATCAGCAGCATATTATCGCAATTACTGTTTGCTACACTGTGTGACAATAATTTTTACAGACAGGCTCTAGTGGCCTGTGTTGGCTTCTGTGTATATCCAATAAGACATCAATTGTGGTGTCTTTTATGTGACAATAGAAATCAAAGTGGAGGGGATCCAGCTGAAAAAAGTAACAAAATACAAGCGTCCACTTTATTTCAAATTGTTTGTGTGCATGATGCATCACAAGACCCAAACACTCCCAAACACAAACGTACACACTTTTTATTTGTTCACAGTTCAATTCATCATAATATGTCAGTGTTCACCGGTCAAAGGGCTGTAGTTTCATCTGGGGTGTTGCTAGGTTGTGAATAAATGAGGGCCTCAGCCCAGAGACCTGCTCTGTAGGGGGTTTCAAGTCCATCCTCCCAACAAATTGAAGACCCTATACATCTGTATGTGCGTGAGACTCGGCCTTCCATACTAGTTCTGTGTTTTTCAAATGTCACGTGTTTGATGCCTAGAGTACGCCAGTGAAAAGTGCCCGAACCATCGTAAATATAGCTTCAGAAGGATTCCAAGCAAGTCAATTCAATAGGACATATGTTCAATGTGTTTACTTGCTCCGGGATGATAAATGGACAAGAAGATTTCGCAGGTTACAGTCTTAAGTCATAATCACTCAATAGTCACTCTTGTCAACATGCTAGACTTCCATTCTAGCAGTGAGGCTGGACAAATCGTTTTGGTCTTGGCTCAAAACATTTGGGGCTTGAGCCCTCGATGCCCTGGGCTAGCGCCTATGAGTGTCATTCATTGGTGGGTCTCAAGTCTTAAGTAAAGTCCTAAATTAAGATTTGCAAGTCACAAAACTGTTCTGACTGTAATGGCAGAGTAATAATGTCTTTTCTGCCCTATTTTCTCCGCTGATAAACTCGGATACCTTGGAGATTAGAATCACTTGAGAAACACTGTCGAATGCCCGCTGAAGGGATGTCAAAAAGGACGAGACACTGGCACGAGACTACGTGAGAGAAAAAGGCATCGTAGAGGTGAACTGACTGCTGCTGTGCCTCAGAGAGTGAGAACCTTGGAGAGAAAAACAAAACGATAATGAAGAGTATAAAGAGAAGAACAGCAAAGACATCTGTGACTCCAGAGAGGAAGAGAGGGAATTGGCCTCTTAAGATATCGAGAGAGAGCTCGGAGAACCAAAGGTATCAGCTGGAGACGTGGAGGAGCCATTTCAAGTGGGTGTGGCCTACATGTCATTCATCTGTGTCCTTGAGGCAGCTGTACATAAGCTAACTGGACTTTGAGAAGAAGGCTTCAAGAGCCAAGGACACCAACACCTATAAGGAGAGAATGGAAAGTAGAGACAGTAGATTTGAGGAATATGATAAAAAGGTTAAGGCTAAGATTAAATCAGTATTTAGTCACTGTAAGGAATGATTCTTATTTAAAGGTTCTTATATATAGTATGTAATCGTCTAGAAATGGTTTTTGAATGTATCACTTGGATCACGGTTAGAAAGGAGGAAAAGGGGGGAATGAGGATGTTTATATTAAAGGTCATAAGTTAAGATAAGTAAACGTAACAACAATGAGATCAAAACCAAAATAATATTTAAAAAATGTTTTAAAATCTCCCCATGTGCGTGCAAACTTTTGAACATCTGGTGTACAAAAGTACATGTCAGGACTTGTTAGTAGTTCTAGAGGTTATTGGCCCTGTTGCCACGGTAACACTGACCTGGATTAAATATCTTAAAAATGGATGTGTTTTACATATCTACAGTAATACTTACATTAAACATGATCTCTACTTTGGCACTGTAGTGCCAGGATTACAAATGAATAAACCAGGTTCAGACCTAATCTAGAGAAATAGCTAATGTTAGCTTGTGTTAGTACTTGCCAGTCTTAACTCTCCAGCTAACTTGAATAAATGAAGTGTTGAGGACAAGACACAAATATTGCGGGTACGATGTCCCATTGCCTGGGCACAGGATTTACCTTTAGTGGCCTGTCTCTGTCTGTGGTTGTGATTGTTTCACACTTTGCTCATCACAAAATGAAAACTGTGGCCCCATCCCAGGGGGTGTTAATTCGCAAATAGCAATGAAATTTGGCTGTCAGTTAGCTTGCTCGCATCTGGTGTGGAAGAGGTGAAAGAGAGAGAAAGAATAGACGTAGACCGACAGATGAGGGTAAGAGAGAGAGAGGGAGGGCCGGGGATAAAGGGAGACGATAAAGGGAGCCAGGTGGAGAAGTGCTGTGCAGAGAAAGTTTTACTTCAGGGAATTTCACCTTTAAAATTAATCTCTCCCTCACTGCTTCATCCTCAACCAAATATTTCTCTAAACTGGGATTTGGCTGAGACCATGGGATTTGGATGGACATAGGTCATAACACACCCCCAAGTTCGGCTTGAAGCACATTTACTAATAATTGTACAGCATGCACTTTGATTTTCATCAGCATCTCTTGACTTTACTTTACACCTAGTTTGCTTGTTCGATTGTGTGGCTCACGCAGGCAAATATTTGTGCTTTTGGGTTCTATTTTGAAGAGTGCTGATCTTATGTTGATATGGAGAGGCAAGAGACTTAGAGGAAAGCACTTAAGAGTTTGCTTCTGGGTTAAGAGTTCAGTCAGGGTAGAAAATTGGACTTAAATGTTGGCTCGGTAATGTCGGAGCAAGCAGGCAGTAAGCAGGATTTTGAAAGTATACAACCCATAAAATCTCACCCCATCCCTTCAGTAATGGAACGCCCCAAAACAAACGCACTACCCACAGGGAGAAAATATTATGTGAGATTATAACAAGTAACAAGATTGTAAGGTTTATTAGTGCTGTGTGCGTGTTTTTGGTATGTGGGTGCTTTCCATGGCGTGTGTGTGTGTGTGTCTGTGAGAGAGAATGACGCTATTTTTTTCACACAAATTTGCAGCTCATACTCTTAGAAAATCTGGCTCCATATTTTTCTTAGCTCTAATGGCTCTAATACATTTTTCTTACATTCACATGTAAGGAAATGTTATTGAACGTTATCGCTCAGAGAGAGAATCCAGTTTTGCGCAATGAGTGGACGGTCAGACTGTGCACACGCACACAGCTACGTACATAACAGGCAGGTCAGGCCAGTCGTTTCAATCAGTCCGAATGAAACGATTGAGTGTGTTTAATTCAGGATTACTAGAGCTACAGATATCGGTATTATAAAATAGCTTTTTTTATTAGGTTTTTATAGCTTTACAAATTGAGTTACCCAGCCTACCTTAAAAAACTACAAGTGTGAAAGCTCATGGAAGAGAAGTGTTAGCCCCATTTTCTAAAAGCCATCAAACTTTTACACCAGTTTTCGACATAAGGACATGGCACTGTGAGCGAACAAGGATCTCTTTGCTTCTTCTTCTCATCTTGGCAACCGCACAAAAGACTTTTTCTTGGCAAAATGAACTGTTGCTCTGGTCACTAATTACTAATTTATAGCTTGGCACATTTTACAAGGCATATTTTAAACGCTTGGCTTAAATTCAGCAGGCAGTAAAAGACAATGTTCCACAGGCAAGACCTAAATGTATTCGTATGACATATAAAATAAGACAGGTAGTATAACTGCGTGAGAAGGGCGATTTTTCGGCACTGATGATGGATTGATTGTTTGAAGAAATATAACGTTCTGTTTCCAGTGGGGAATTACTCCTCACGCTCTGTCTTTCTATCCAAGGTTAGAATGACATTTATTGTCTTAATGCTGTCTAATGGGGATTCCCTTCATTTGTTGGCAAAGTGCATTCAATCACACAACTGCTATGACACAAAATGAAAGCAGCTAATGCCCCACGGATTTTATGCGAGAGCATTAATCTTCCATTCTTCCTATGATTTTTTTTTTTTTTTCAGTTGAAACCATGTCTATTTTTTGTTGTTTGAGATCTTTTACCTATGACACACGATATGGTAATATCTTGATATGGTAATATCTTGTACGTGTTAATTCTTCTGTTATCTATCTAGTTTATGTGGATAGACAGCAGGAAAGGGATAAAATGCATATGTTCCCGGGGCAACTTGGGTGTGTCTTTTCTTTTTTACAATTTGTTTATACACCATAGTGTATTTCTTTTGATGCATTTTTTCACAAAACATATTCCTATTAAACTGAACTGTAAATTATCAAAACCATGAATGGAAAACCTGCAAATGGCAAGAGACATCTATATGTGCATAGTACATACAATAACAACAATTACTTAAGCTTTCTTTCTTCCTGTTGAAGGTGAGACGGTATGTACACAGAATGTTAGAATCATTAAACAATAAAGCAGTCTAAACATTTTTCAACAATACGACAAATTATTACTAATCAAATGCGAAAAGCCACATATAGCTGTTACTCCTACAGACTCCATATCTGAAAAGATTTTCTTCACACCCATCATTCTCTATGTAACAGATTTTTACCCATGTCAGGCCATATCAGTCTGCAATGCAAAGAATCCATCACATCGATACTAAGAAATGTTTATTCTACATACATGCGCCAATTTCAGAGCAAGGGCGAGGCTACAGGGCTGCACAGTGTGACAGATTGGATTACATATGCTATTTAAATGACTCTGTCAAGTGAAATGTCAGAAATGTGCCAGTAGCACTTGTGTCATATTTGTCAAATCAGCAAAAAAAACATTACCGTATTGATCCAAATATAAGACTGCCTATTTTTCAAGACTCATATTTGGAGAAAGATTTTCAACTTAGATTAAATTACGCTTATTTTTTTATTTTTTTTCATACAAATCCTTTGTCCAGTTACGGTAACGTTACGAGTGTATTTGTCGTCATCTCGAGTCCTTCACCCGATTCACTGTTTAGCCCGATCACATGACAGGAAAACACAGTAAAGACTATTTATTTATACGATTGAACTTGTTACATTTAAAGCCAGCAGAGCTCAGCACAGGTGTAGCATTACATTACTGTTCCTGTTACTCAGTTGTTAGTACTCATATTTTCCTGGAGTACCATGGGAAATGTATCAACGGCAGTAACACCTTAGGGGGATTGATTAAAACTTTGACGAATCCTGCACTATCCTCCTTGTGTCGCCAACCATATATTGAGATGCGTATCGTATCACTTTTAAAATGTATTGTGACAACCTTTATTTATTTATTATTGATAATTTATGTAGCTGCTAAACATTAAGCATTTTAATATTCCAAGCTACGCTATACTCTACAGAGAAACCCGTTAGTTTGGAATGTGTACACATTATGTTACAATAAAACAATAATCAAGATCATTTGTATAATATTGGTACAAATGTTTTACAGATATAAATACAAATTCATTTGAATAGTCTGTCTTGACACGAAAACACAAATCATTATAACTCGTAGTTCCAGTTGATTAACCTGTCATCCTCTTGGATAACGTAGGTTTAGTGCGTGTTGATAGACGTGTGATGTCATGTTGTTAATAATTCTGTATATGGAATGGTTGTGGTGAAAAATGAATATTTGCTGGGAGTGGCTTGTGCTGTCAGCTGGGAAAACCCTCCTGTCACTCTGTCTTCATCCTGAAGGGTCCATATGACATTATTGCACATCACATCTGTCATGAATTCTCTGGCACTGGAAAACATTCATCTTCCGATAATTTGTTTCTGGTTATTTATCTGTGTTGATGGTAGAATTCAATTTAGTGCAAAAGGAAAAATTGGTCTGGCCTTTAAAAACACACACCTAGTACAACAAACTTAACAATGAATATCCAGATAATGAATCCAAATGTCGTTCTTTGAAATAAATACTGATAGAAGCCAGGCTAATGAGTAGAGGGGTAGCAGAGAACGGTCTCTTTGTAGTATTAAGAAGTATAAACAGCACTACCTCATCGTGGTTCCGTAATGGAAACCAGTCGAGCTGTTGTGGACTGAAATTTGCACCTGAAAGCAACATCAAAAGATTTTTAGCCATCAGAAGAGCTCCAAAACACACAGGCTGATTTAAAGTGCTGCTACTGTATTGCATTACAAATAAGGAAAGTTCACTAAACCCCACTGATGGAGCAGACAGAATTAAAATCTACATTTTAGTACCCTCTCCCAGTGTCTCATTTCAGTGTTTCTGAACTCCAACCCTAGCCGACGTACGCTGGCCGGGAATACTCGATGAGCTGCAAATTGTGGCAAACTCAGAAATGACTTTCATCAAAATGACAACACACACGCACTACATTTAACAAACAGGCCACAAATTGAAAAAAATGTGGTGCAAGAAAGCACATACAACAGAAAAAAAAACACTGCAAATCCACTAACAACACAACAAATGTTTCTGGAAGACAATGAAAGGACACGATGGAATATATTAGTTTATAAGGTGACTATGTTTACCATGGGTTTATGGTTGGACTGTGATCACAAAATGAGCAAAATTTTCTTACAAAATGTGACAGATGTGGTGAAATGACTGTGAACAGCAGAATGCAGTCATTACAGAGCAGCTGGGTGGGATCATAGTAATGGAGGCACATTTGAACAAATATCTCTAAATTGTACCCAACTCTATGTATTTGTTATGGCTAATGTATTATCAAAAATGAGAAGACAGAAGGACAACATTAGCAGTACATGACTGTAAACATACAGTATGACGTGTCTGTGCTGTGTACGACTAATAACCGCTCCCCTTGTAGCTCTGACTTGGTCCGCTCCAAACGTTGAACGATTGTTTGGTGAGTGTTTGAGGTTTCCGAGGCGAAGTAGCTTCCGGGGAATAAAGGTTCTGAGTTTGCAAAGTGACCTCTAGTAGTGTGACTTTTGCCGGACCAAATTCAGAGTAAACAATGTATTTAACATTTGGAAAGGACCTTGGAGAGCAGGCGTTTTCCATTTGACACATACAGATGATAAAAAGACTTCCTCCAGACACCCAACAGGGAGCAACCAATTTCTTACAATTTCTGACAGTGGGAGAAAAAGGAGAAGCCCCTTGACACCTGCTGGCATCGTATTTTTTTTAATCTTTTATGTCAAAAGGAGAGAGAGGCTGGCCTGGTGAGGGATTGATCGAAGCTAGGGATGGAAAAAGACAGGGAAGGGCAAAACTTTGCAGGGGCAGGCAGAAAAGAGTAATTTAGGACTGTCCTTGCAGGAGACACTGCAGGCGGTCAGAATATCTCCGCTCACAAGTGGACAAGCATCGGAGACCCGATTTTGACTGCGGTGAAGTGCTCTATTTTACTTCACGTTAAAGCCATGAATCAAATTGCTGTTAACCATAATTAGACTTTGTATTTTCTCCTCTGCTTCACACTTTTTCATCAGTACAACTCACTCACGTCCTTCCACAACAACAAAGACTTTTGGCAAACATAGTCCTTCAGCTGTATTAAACACATTATGAAGGACCGCTATATCGGAACAATAAAACTTCACTGCTGTCCTCAAAATATTTTCTTTTTCAGTTCCTCTTCAACATTAGGTAGTGACAAAACGACTATCACAATTGAGTGAGAATGAGAAGTTTTTGCTTAATACTTTCGTAAATTTCAGCAAAGTTCCAGTTGTTCTGCAGGTTTTGGATACTTCGGTTTTCTGTCCTGCTGTGCCAATACGGCATATTGCCATTGTCTGTGTTTCTTGGCGGTGACTTGTATTCTGAACACCTGCATTCCTGACACCTTCTGTTTGGTATTTATGTATCAAACACCTGTTGTTTGTCTATGGGGATGGAATTACAATTGAATGTGCACCGGAGTGTCCTCACAGAGAATCTGGCAGGAAAGAAGAAAAAAAAAGTTACACTGTCATTTCAATTGAGCGGTGAGGGTTTCAAATGGGAGAAAAAAGTCCTCCTTGGCCCAAAAGTGAAAAGAATAGATGTCTTCATTGGCCATTGATGTTAATGTTCATGGTGTCGTTTTATTTTCACGGCCAGTCCTCAGTGTCCAGTCAAGAGTGACAGGAAAAGTGGGATGTCACGCGGCAGAAGTCATGAGTGCTTTATAAACTTTGGTGTCATCAATCCTGTATTTTGTGCTTTTTAGAGAAGACGGAAAGGTGTGTTCGTGGCAGCCTGACAGTACATTTCTGTAATGATTTAAACACACATAAACACACATTAGTATAGATTACTTATCATCATTATTATTATATCACCATTATTATTATTATTATTGTTATCACAGTGTTGAATCATATATTGTGGATCACAAGATTAATAATCATAATGTCAATGTTATTTGTCTAAAATGACCTGAAATGGCAGGCCGAGATTCCTGATGTTTTAATGAAAAGTTGAGTTTTGGTAGACTTGGCATCCACGTGCCAGTTCTGAGGTGGAGCACAGGAAATATTTTACTGGACGTGTTCAAACACTTCCTTCAGATTTTTGCAATCCCAGCCCCAGAAACTTAAATAAATAAAGACAGAATGAACCATCCCTTATTGATCCCTGCGGGGAAATGATTTATCTGCATTTAACCCATCCTAGGTATCAGGAGCAGTGGGCAGCACCCACATGCACATGCAAAAACAGATACACACACACACACACACCAGCGCCCGGGGACCAACTCCAGATCTCCCGCAGGAGTGATTAACCTAACGAACATGTTTTTGTGGGTGGAGGAAACCCACGCAGACACGGGGACATGTTGTACGCGCTCTGAACCGATTAACCACCGGTGAGCCCATGTAGCTCTAAATTTTATTTCTACTAAATTACTTGATTGCATTATGACCAAAATACACGTTTTTGCCATGTTGGAACTGTTTGTAGACGTTGAGATTGAGATACCTAGGGTTGAAATTCACAGAACACAGAGAACCAATCTTGCCTTTGACACACACATACAGTAGATGGACTTATGTACTAATCCCCAGACGCTTACAATAACGGCATCCAGTCGTCAGTCAGTACCTTCAGACTGGAGGGATTACCGCAGGTTAATTGAACTTGTTAAGGTCATACCAAGCTCCGACCTTTGGCCAAAGTGTGCTGATAACAGCCATCACTCAATATGCGTACTTGTACATTAGCCCGTATGTGTGAAAAGAATCGAGAGACGGTGAGAGGATGTGACATCTTTAGCCTCCAGTGTGAATGCCCTCCTCATTATTGTTGTAAAGGTCTTTCGGGTTGTTTTGTTGCTGCATTGTCACCAGAACAGACTCCAGGCAGGATTACACCACCCACTGCCTCCGAGAGCTAAATTACATGCCGCTGTTGTTTTGTTTTACAATCACACTGAGGGACAAAATGGATACGGCCAGAAATTTAATAACGTCCTCCAATTGTTTTTCATTTGTCAGAGGGATCTCTTTTAAACATTCACAAGAGTATGTGTTCCAATAGATTTGCTCATTCTACTGCATTTATTTTATTGCAATTTATGCCTAACAGCAGAAGACAAAATTAGTTTTCCTCACTGTCTCAACTAATGCAATCGATTTCTGTTGTCAGCAAGTGGGCCATTAGTGAATAGGAGATGAGACGCACTTGATTTGTATGTATTTGACAATAGATTTCAGCTATGAAACAGCTTTGCTGGCATTGAGAGAGATGAGAGATGCAATTTCTTTGATACCACAGAGGATTTCAGTTTTGAAGAGCCCCGTGGACATAGACTGATGTAAAGGTCACTTGATGTGGAGGTACTTTATTTGCCAAGTGAATATTGTAGATTGCCACAACTTGTTTGCCTTAATCTGTCTGGGGCCCAAAGTCTGTTTTCAAGCACCTTTGTGAAGATCGTTTGTAGGAGATTGATGACGTTGCACAGTCAAACATAACGGAGTTGAGATTTGAACCCTATAGGACATAAGATCACACTATGACAGCTGCAACCTCCTGTGTGTGATATTTGTTTTAAGTAAATAACATAATTGACCATTTGATGATACAGAGACGTGACTATTTTTCCAACAGAAATCCTGGTAAATGTCCTTAAAAGCACACTTTAGTTAATTTCACTTACATGAGCAGAAAGTTTCATCTGCCAGATTCAGTCGGTAACAGTTTCTGATCATTTGCCAAACTTTTAAAGAGGATTTATACCGTGTTTGTTTTTGGGGGTTTTTACGTTTTATTTTATTTTATTTTTTTATTTTGTGTCACTATTTAAGGAGACCTGTAATCCTTAATTTTATGAGAATTACAAACAGTGTGATGAGTTGTGGTTGTGGTTCTGAATCCTGGTCCTTGTGATTCACACAACTTGTTTAGCCAGTTAAGTTATGGTAGGCACTGACATGATCAGGTGTTGGTAGACCAGGGACAGATGGACGGTAGGCAGTGAAGTGGGAGTTAGGAAGGAGGACCAAGGACTGATGTAGGGGGATTCCTAATTGTAGGGTCAGTGTGCAGACTAGGACCCGTGGAGTGAGTTTTGTTTCAGTATTTTGAGCAAGGACACTTGAAGAGGATCTACTGCAGCAGTAGTACTCTCTACTCAGTTGACCACCCTACTGTACTCTTAAATACTGTTTGCAGAGGACTAGTATTACTTCGGGATCTTGTGTTATTTAGACATTAACCTGTCTGAGTGTATTTTGTATGGGCACATTTGCAGAAGTCTGCATTTGAGTTGAATTTACAGGTCAGATCAGATCCACATCTGATTGAAAAATATTCCACACCAATTGTTGCAATGCAAGTACTCCATCTCTTGCAGATTTCAGCGTTGCTGCATCCTCAAATTGCACCTCTATGCACACAAGATTGTTGAGCATCACATAAAATGAAAAGTTACTTTTGCAGTAAACCTCACTCGACATAAATCAGTTGCATAAATCCTATTAAAAAGAGTGTAATTTATATTTGGTTTTAGCGGGTGTACATTGTGTTTTTGCCTGTTGGGAGAAATGTGTTCGTACTCTAAATTCCCAGAGATCCCCAATTATTTTTAAACATGTTGAAAATGTTCATGAATCGATAGTTTAGGTTTGTGAGGTGTGGCTGGTTGTCCAAGCCGGTCTGGCATCTCGTCGCAGGAGGTGATGAATGTGACGAATAACGATAAAGTGGCATTTTTGCAATGCTCAGATTTTTTTGTGCATGAGAGAAGAAGACAGCGGCCGCACCGTGCACTATTTGACATCTGATATCTAACACTGTAGTCGCGACGGTATACACAGGATCTCAGTAGTTCCGGTTCATCATTTAGCTGTGGCTCCTCTAGTCTTTTGTCTGTAGTGTAGCAAGTACGTGCCCTGTGCTGATTGCTCGAGGTGGAGATAAAGATTTCCCTCTGTGGAATATGTTCTTATCATGAATATGCCAGTTATCCTGAGGTCGAGGCGCAAAAATTTGATGCTGTAGCCACTGGCTGAAAAGCTAATGCTTGCAGTAAACTGAGAATAGTTTGAGCTCTGTGGATGCTGGATTTTCTACAAAGGATCTTTCAGTTTGCTTGTATATACTTTAGCTAGTAGCTACGCTGTAAGGCAAAGTCATTTCCACATGCTGAATTTTCGCAATCACTTGGGAGCTTGTAGGGTTGTGTCCACTGCTTCTTTGTGAGACTTTCAGTTCATAACGTAACTGACTCATAATGTGCACCAGGGCGCACCGTTTCCTGAACTCGCAGCAGAAGCACAGAACACACCTGTAATGACCCGTCCAACCCACATAAACACAGTCTTCTACCTGTCTTTGTTTTCTCGACACACGCTTGAATCTCCGCAGCAATTGAAGCCTTGCATCCCTCCAGTCACGCTCACATCTTTTTAACCGTCACGTCCCTCTGTCCATGCACCATATTCATTATCCATCCCATTATCCTGCTCCATATCCAACCTGTCGCACCATCCTCTGATCTCTTCATTTTCCTCATGTCACAATACAATGCCGGGCAGGCCCAACGCCCACACTTAGTCTTCATCATACCGGGGCCATCAATCCGTCCCAGCCCGTTCGACATTCCATTAAACATTTCACATCAAACATTTCAATGGCTAGTAATTTTGTGTCATCTTTTCAAAGTTGACAGGTCTGTGATTTGGTGCACTTAAATTAAATCAACAAATTCCTCGCCCATAAATTGTCCTGTAAACAGCGTGCCGTTACAATCCAGCAATTTTCAGATAGAAATGTTCAAATGCATCAGGCATCACACGCAATATCTGTCAAACTGTGCATTTGCCCAGTGTACACCTCCATGGAAGTTATGGGATGTTCCCTCCATGAGAGAGACATTAATGAGCATCAGGCCATCTGCACTCCCTGTGCAGTAATGTTAAAAATTCATGACACTTCAATATTCATTGGCTGTATGCAGATGGATTATTTTATTCAGTTTTAGATGTTGGTGCACTATTTTGCTGGCTACTAGCTGAGTTATAAAAGCTTAGGTGACAGCTTTACGCTGAAGCTGGATGTCTTGCAAAGCCACAACAAGACCTTGGGGAGGGAGGCTTAGAGCACCAAGGTGACTCCTTACGTGTGTGCGTTTCTGTGCATATGTGTGTGCACGTGTTTCCAACGCTCGAGTCATCCTTCATATGTACAAAGTGTGGACCCTTGAGAATCCCTTCCATTCCCATTGTATCCATCTCTTTATGTGGGCTCTTGCTTTCCAACATCGTTGGCCTTTTTTGTTCCCTGTCTTGCTCTTCTCCCAGCTCTCTCTCTCTCTCTCTCTCTCTCTCTCTCTCTCTCTCTAACTTCCTTCGTCTTTCTCTTTTTCTCACTGACATCTCTCCAGTGTATTTCTTCCCATTTTCTTTCATCTCTTCCTTCCTGCCACTTCTTTCGCAATCCCCCTCTGTTTCTCTCGCTTGCATTGTTTAGCCAGTGGCCATCTGCAGTGACTGACAGCATACAAACAAGACTCTCGGGTTGTCAGCACACTCACACACAGACTTAAACGGGCATACAGCAATGGATAGCCAAGCACACATCAGTTCTTTGCATGGGCAACCATTCTCTCTCTCTCACACACACACACATACATGCTTCCTCTGTCTACACACCATTGTGTATACATTGCTTATGCATCGGCTTGAGGCAGACACACACGCACACATCTCAACAGGACTCATAGGCAAGTCCCACACAACATTTTGTGGGCAGACAAGTACAACACACACAGTCCCTCACTCAGTCTGCATGTTGCGCCGCCTGATACACTCATCATATCATGTCACCCACTGTTCAACAGGCATGGTTTTCACACACACACACACGCACATATACACAGACAGATTACAGTACACTTCTCATGATGACCTTCCAATTTAATTTTCGTCTTCCTTTTTCAAATACTAATTAGCACCACCTGCTAACAACTCTTAATGTTACAAACCTTATCTTGTCCAGAGTCCATGCTGACTAAAGAGGTTGTTCTATTTAATTCACATCTACCTACATTTGACCACAGAAGGAAGCACACATACAGATTGTGAGATTATCGTCAAAAGGCTTCATTAGAGAAAAACAGAAAGATGTGTAGAGCAGACATAGAAAGACAAATGAAGCGATAATGTCCATTCCTGATGAACGTGGTTGATTTAACACCAAACCTGGCTTAAACCTTTATTATAAGTAGCAATGAGTGCTTTTGGTGTTTTCTAGCAATGAAGGACAAATGAATGATGGGCAAAGCCTGACATGTTTTGTCACCTGTCTCTGCGTGTCACTCAAAAACCCAAAGCACTGAAGAAACAAAAATAGCTAACTTTGTTCATTTATTTTCTCTCTGCTTGCCAGAATTGGCTGATTATAGATCATATAGATGAAAGCAGACACATTTTTGTTATGGTTGTCATTTTGAAACGCTCCCAGCAGTGGAAGAAGGCGTTCTCCCCGTGTGGGTGGAGACACTGACTGACAGAGCGATGAACTGGTGTCCATGGGATCTGTCACTCATTACACCATTAAACCAGTCAGATATCCACGGGCAGGATGGATGCTGAGGAAACCGGTTTCCTTCAGAGTTGAACTGTGTAAGCACACACAACCTGCAACCTGAGTATTTTAATTCAGGTTTTTATGACAAAAATATTTATATAAGTATAATATTTTGTATATTAACCAAATATAGTCAGTGAAACACAACCGATTAAACGGTGTTTAATTATGCAGCACACACAAACACACTACAGTAGAAACTAATTGGTTTCAAATGTATGCGGTTCCTTTTAAGAATGTGAATGGGACATATGGTTATTTTAATATGTCTTCTGACAGTAATAGACATTTGGAGATGTTCGTTTAGTACAGGTCAGCTACATCAGTAGACTACACACACTGTCATTTTTTTTCTTGTGTGAAAGGTCCTATATTTTTTTTCTCTCTTTGGATCTCTTTTTTTTATTTCAATTACAGCTCATAATACAAGCGATGCTCTTCATAATAATTTGCAAATAAATGTAATTTGCTTCTTTAATTGAATTGGCCAGCATCGGTGCCTCTATTTCAAAAGAGACTTGGCCCGACAGGACAGATTTCAGCGTAAGTAATGGACAGTGATATTTGTATTCATTCGTTGTAGTTATTCTTGTACTACATAGAAATAGGGTGAAAATAAAGATTTAAACACTCAAATACAAACCTGGAAGGAAACATAATGTGAATCTTAATAACCAGGACTGCATATCTTGTAGGAAACACTACTATACCACCAAAAATAATGTTCATGTTTCATTCCTTCTGTAAGATTCTAAACTTTTACAATGACAGAATATGATGAGAATTTATTAAGAAGGTACGTAAAGTTGACATGCGCGTACCATCACCAAACCGAGTGAGTCAAGGTTAGTGCAATGGATAATTAGGAAAAATTCAAAAGTAATGAAAAAGTCCTTCAGTAAGTGTACCAGGATGTAGAAATCGACACACTATGTGCACAGTCAAGCAGCAATCAACGGGTCATTCAGCAATCAATACACTCCTCCACTTCAAGAGTCCTCAAAACTGGGGTTATTACACTTACGAAACAAGAAACGTTTTATTTCTTCTGTGGCATTGCTCAGCTTGTGGTTGAAGAGACAGTTAGGATTGACTTCTTTAATTAAACCCGCTCATGCTCGTTTCTTCTTTACCCTCAGTGCTTATCCAGAGTGACAGCGGATTCAGGTGTTATTGTGCCTTATCGTTTGTCTGTGACAATGATTAGATTTTTTTTTTTTAGACAAACATTTTCTGTAGGCATGAAATACTTGAGAAAGTCACAGATTTGTGTTTTCCAAAACTTTCAATGTTTTGTTCAATATTGGGATATCTGAAAACTTTTTTGAAAAATATACACATTTAAAAAAAAATGATTCCAATCTCCACATGTCAAGCAGGATGATTAGAAATGAAAACAATGAAGATTTAATAATATGAATCCTGGGCACCAGCAGTGATGATTGCGATGAGACCTTGTCTTGTGATTCCCTATTCTTGCACGATTATTTATTTCGCTACTTTTGCTAGACTAGAGGGGGTTGGCAGTGACTCACTCAAGTCATTGTCACAATGGAAAATTTTTAACAGATTTAAATTCATCACATTTTAAACATTTTTACACAATACAGGTTAAATTTCAACAGTTCGGACAAGACTTGTGCATGCAGCAATTGTCATATTATGGTTGTTCACTCAAACTGGGTAGCCCAAGCTGGAGCCAAAGTGGACAACACAGTCATGTGACACGGGATTGCCTGCATCAGTCACCCAGAGAGTAAAAATGAATGGGCTTAATGAAGAACACAGTTTCAATTCATCAAAAAAATTATATTCAGAGCAGCATTTGAAAACTATGCCTGCACAAAACAGCGTTGAAAATGTGTGTTAAATTTTGATCCTCGAGGTAATTAGTATTCCTGACAAACTGTCCAGACTCTAGCATGGAAATGTCTATCATGAATCAATCCCTATAGCCTACCTTTAATTCATTATAAACAGAAATGTTTATCATGGAAATGTCAGTTGCGTTTTCTTTCTGATCTTCCTCCACCTTCATTTATGTATGACACAAACAGGCGGAAGCCATCCAAGTTCTGTCACTCAGAAAATGAAGTAATCTTTAGTGTGTCACACACATTTATGAGTGAGTGCGGGAAACCTTGCTGGATCACTTCTTATCCTCTCCCTGTTGCCCTAACATTTTAGATTTAGTCTCTTAGCAGTTGTGGTACAGAGGGAGCTGGGTGACAGCGGGGAAGCAAGAAGACAAACATCACAGTGAAGAGGCATTAGACCTTTGCTGTCATTTGTCACTCGGACTGTCTCGCAGGCTGCAGAGGTGAAGTGGGACACAGCTGTTGGTAAAAGCGAGGTGATGTTAACTGCACTTGTCAACTTGTTCCTCTGCGAGTTTGTGTGTGATGTGTGAGGTTGAGTGGTTTGTGTATAGCAGTAGAGGCAGGGGGACACTCGGCTGTCATTTATCAGTCAGAGGTGAATCTGGAGGCAGGTCTCGACTAACACGCGGGAGATGAGAGACTGCTCCGTGCATGGACGCCGAGGCCTGTCTATTCACGTAGACGCAATTAAAAAGAAAGCAGAGCGCGGAGCTTTGGAAAGGTTAATATTCTGCCTCCTGGGGATGCTGACACATTAGTCAGTCCCTCCCTGTGGTCACTTCATTTTCTGACTGGAGCCATCAATGACAAAACCTTATACTTGCCTGTATGCTGTACTTTTTTTCCCTTCATTTTCTTAATTGAAAAGCTAATTGTCCTAAATGAGATATATTTGATATTATTGTTATTATCATGTACATGGACATATCATCGTTTTGCAGGTGATACTCAGTGCTACCTTTTTTTTCGACAGTTACCATATGGATGAACCGGCTCTGCTGTATGACCGCTCAGCTGATTTAAAGGATTGGATAGCAAACAGCTAAACATTAACAAGACTGAGGTGCTTCCTCCTTCCCCAGAGAGTATTATCTTAAACGTAAAGCTGGGCTTCAGCCCCTGGAAGGCTTGCTGCAGAAATGTATTTGCAGAATCAATGCCTAAACCTTGAGGAACACATGAGTCCACGGTCTCCTGTGTGGTTATTTCATGTTAGAAACATCTTTGGATTACATCCCTCTGTCCTGTACAGTGGCCTTGAGTCGTGTTTTTTTTTGTCACATTTCAGATGGAATACTGCAGTTCATGCCTGCCTCACAAACTCAATTTGAAAGAGGACGGGCACTTTATTGATTACACACACACACACACACACACACACACACTACCGCCCAGAGACCAGCTCCAGCTTCCCTGTAGCTCCTTGGTCAGGGGCAATGGCAGGAGTGATTAGCCTAACACTCATGTTGTGGTGGTTGGGGGAAACTGGAACACCCTAAGGAAACCCACAGAGACACGGGGAGAACATGCAAATACCACACGCATCTATCCTGTAAAATATAGAGAGGTTTCAAGAGCTCCACAGATGACCCATTGATGGTAAGGGGGCCATAGTGTCTCCCCTTGTTTTCCCAAAGTCCACAGACATCTCCATTGTGTTGCTAAGGTTCACCTGGAGATTGTTTTCCTGGCTCCAACGTGACAGATCCTCCACTTCTTTGAGATAAGCAGTTCTGTCATTTTGGAAACCAGCCCAACAACTGTGTCAGTGGCCAACTTGTCAGCGGTGTTGGGATTGAGTGTGGCTTTGCATTCATGCGTCTACGGACTACAGCAGGGGGCTCGGTACACAACCCTGAGGGTGCCAGTATTGAGGGTGAGGAGGGATGAGCTATAGCTGCCTCCACTGACAACCTGGGTCTTGTAGGTCAGAAAGTTCAGCACCTGGTTGCACAGACAGATGTTAAGTCAGAGGTTTGTGAACTTCCTGACAAGTTTGGCTGTGACTTTGAAGTTAAAAGCTGTGCTGTAATCAATAAACAGCATCCGCACATAGATCACTTTTGTACTGCCCATGTGTGTCAGAGCTGTGTGAAGGATGAAGGCTATGGCATCATCAGCGGATCTGTTTGTGCGGTAGAGACTTTGTGATGTGTTGTGTGTGTTTATGGTCTGGAACAGATGTATCTTTAGACTTCAGTGGACGTCTTGTACTGTTGAAGTGAGGGCATGCTGGGTTGGGTTACTTGGGAATGTGTGTGTGTGTGTTTGTTTGTTTTTTTTCGTTTAAACTCAAGGGTACGACGGCCTCTGATAGTGAACAATTAGATATACAAATATACCTGTAAACACAGGACACAGCTGGTCTGACCAGGCTTCTAGTCCACTTCCAGAGATACCATTTGGAATTGCTGCCTTCTTAGTTTGGAGGCTGTCTCTGGGGGTGATCTCCATATAAGGAAATGTGGAGGAGCTGGAGGAGACTCCCGTTGTTGAAAGACGCCAAAAGAGGCAAAAAGCTACAAAGCGCAACTTTACAGCTCAAGTACATCGAAACATGTCCCAGTCAGCGACACCCAGTTTGTTCTGTCACTCTGCTCTGTCCTTCTCAATCATCAGGCTCCAGGTTCCTATTTGTGAACCCATGCTGCCATGTTCTGTTTCTGTTTTGGAGGTGAATGCGATGTGGAAACAGACAGGAAACAGCAGCAGAATGTTTCATTTAGAAGGAGCTATGGGTCACTATGAAGAACAATGGGCACACCAAACTGGACTATTTTTAAGAAAATAAATGGAGCCTAAAGTCAGCGTACCATAGTAGACAATGGCCTCTTTTCACGTAGTAACACAAAACAATTGTTGTATCACCGTCTACAAACTGAAATATTTGTTGGAGTACAAAACATGATACCTACATGCTTTGTAGTCCAACAAATATTTATCCATTTCTGTGTTTTCTGTGTGTTATTGACAGTTTTAAATAAAAAAATTACACATTTTTTGTGCTACTTTAAATATTAACTATAATTGTTTTTAATCCTGGATGGAAAACATTAAGTTAATTTTAGTTTAGTTAATGATAATTACTACTCTGTCCTCCAAAAGCGCCCTAGAGTGTTCCTTTTCTCATTGCTCGGGTGAATGATGAAAACATCTTATAACATTAGCAGGGATTATTTATTTATTTATTTGCTTTTATTGAGTGATTATTATTTATCCAGTAATACATATGTAACACAGTCAAAATGCAAATATGTGACAGAAGTGAGTCAAAAGATACTGCGCTGACTGTAACGGCCCATAGAAAATGCACAGGGTGCGGGTGTAAAGAGAAGCCTATCAAAAGATTATTACGCCTATCAATACAGGGAGATAATAAGAGATGACATTTGTTTTCCAACTGTCGCTGTCCCTCTGTCAGCAGCTCCAGATGGGAGAACCATGTGTAAACAAATGACTGTGTGCAAAGCACATATGGATTGTTGTCTGTTTATAAATTTCAGCGTCGTTTTCAGAGCATATTTCAAGATCAAAGACACATTTGGAAAAATCTGTCCCAAAACGTGTCGCCAAGACCAACTTAGTCAGCTCAGACATGCGTGCAGCAGAGGTGAGACTCGAGCTAAGCTAATGTAACGACCGCATCGGCTGAGAACAGCAGATAAGTATGACCAATTTCATGCTCTAGAAATCCAATGTGGGATTGATTGTTCTAATATAGATCAGAGAGGCAGTTATCATTGTCAGGTCAAAGTCAGACCATAGGTAATAGATAATGGCCAAAACATTTCCTTAATAATCCTTTGTTTGAGTGCTCTTAATCGGGTGTGTTTAAATGCATTACGTAGTGGCATCAATATGTTGTAAATGTAAATGACTCGTGGCAGATCAGGACATTTGTGTTTGTCTTAGTGGCTGCATCAAACTTTGACAATATTCAACAAGTAGTTCCTTAGATCAATCATATATGGACATGTTGTACATTCTAGTAATGATGATTAGTCGGAGATGAATAATGGAAGTCTGTCTCACCAAGAAAGAATGTTGATGTTATTGTTATGGTGCTGAATAAATATCACAGACATACAGTAAATGACCAAAATCTGTGAAAACATGTTCAATTTAAAGTGGGATGTTTGTTTATTTTCACAGCTTCTTGCTATTAAAAAAAAACAATTTAAAAAGCCCTATAACTAACTATGTTGAATTCCATGAAAATGGAAAAAAAATCAAATGAATAAATGACTTTGGCTGCAGAGCATGCCAGAGAGCACACTTTTTAAACACGGTCTACCTGAGTGAGCCTCAATCCAAACTTGGCAGCATTAGTGACAGGCTTGGATGCTCTATCCAGCGGGCCTCAAAAGACCAGACATTGTAGGGAGAGGAGTAATTTAGAGAAAGAGGAAGGGAGGAAGATAAGCCGTGTTGTAGAAGAGGTAGAGTGGGGAAGAGAGCAGATGAAGATTAAGAAAAACTATCATGCACATTCAGTGGCTGAACAGGTCTGAGGGAGTTGACTTAAGTCCAGAATGAGGTAATTGAAGTCAGTCCATACCCCTTCAACTATAAAAAATCTATTCTGAATGGAGTCGTGCTACAAACATTATAGAAAGATGTCTGGTAAATGAATTGTTAATCGGGTATACCAAGCCAAACAGCTCAGGGTTCTGTATGGGATTTTAATTGAACTTTAATGTGCCTTTTCACATTAGTAACCCATTCATAACTGGATATAACAGGTAGAATGAGCATAACAGTTCATTTTAAAAGCTCATTATTTCTACTGGATAAACGTTTTCCCAGAACATATCCTGAAACTGAATATCTAAGTTTAAGAGGTCAAATAAGTTCCCGTCACTCCCTTGTCTGCATCTGTATGAGATCAGGTTTTCAGTGTTAAAGGAAAGGGAACAATGATTATTACTTTCATAATAATCACCCACTGCTATTTATTCAACATCCATCCGTTTTCCCGGTCAGTGTCGCTGTAGCAACAGGGCCAACAGAGCAGCCCAGACATCATTTTCCCCAGCGACTTCCTCTAACCTTTCCTGGGCGTTCCCCAGGCGTTCCCTGGCCAGCTGATAGATGTATCTCTCCAGCATGATCTGGGTCTGCACAGGGGTCTGGTCCCAGTGAGATGTTCGCGGTAAATCGGCGAATTGAAGGGTCCAGGAGGCATCCTTAAAAGATGCCCCAACCACCTGTCCATGTGGAGGAGGGGCGATTGTATTCTACGGTCTCATCCGGATCACGGAGCTCCTCGCTTTATCATGGAGAGTGAGCCCCGCCACCCTATGGGGAAAATAAATTGAGTGTTGAAAGTTAATTCCTCCTCAACACCCTGGTCCGGTACAGCGCCCACATTACTGCAGCCCCTGCACCTCATTCTGCCGACTCCTTTCACCTTCATTCATTGTTCCTCCAGAATCAGAGGTTTGATAATCAGACAGACTCTCCTTTCCAACACCTTGGCACAGACTTTAACGGGGAGGCTGAGTAATGTGTTGCTCCAGTAATTGGAACACACCCTCCAGTCCCCTCTTTTAAAAAAGACACCCGCCCCCCCACATCCAGGGCCTTTCAACATCCAGCACAACTAAATTGTTAAACAAACATGAGATCAGATCAGTGTATGCTGCTAGCTTTACTTTCATCCAGTTTAAAATAAGTCAATGTCGAAATAGAGTCAAGGTCCAAATTACAGCCGGTAGCTTTGGGAAGTTTTGAAGTGTACGCAAAGTCATTTTCCCAACTACCACAGAAGTATGGAGTCTCTCAATGGTCAAAAACACACAGGACACGCAAAGGAAAGTTGACTTCCCTAATTTGTACATCCCTTCACTTCTCTCCATTGTTTTCTCTTGGCAGTGTGACATGGACTTTCTCTCTCTCTCTCTCCCTCCATCTCTCTCTCTCTCTCTCCCTCCATCTCTCTCTCTCTCTCTCTCTCTCCCTCTCCTCTCTCTCTCCCTCCATCTCTCTCTCTGTCTCTCTCTCTCTCTCTCTCTCTATGTGGGTCTGCCGGCTGACATAAAAGGTTGCATGAAAAATTACAACTGTCCTGAATATTAGAAGTGCCTGCAAAATACTTCCCTCTCCTATCCATCACCACTGGGACATGTAGGTCTATTGTGTGTGTTTTAGTGTGTGTGTGTGTGTGTATGACTAGAAGTCATAGCGATAAACATGTCAGTAGTTCGTATGTGATTTGTGTATGTGTTGTGTGTATAACCTTGCATAGTGTATGCTTTCATCTAATGGGACAGTTTGCCAGTTAACCTCACCATGATGAGGGAATCTGTCATTATGGCACACACACAAAAACCACAATAGTGACCTTGCACATATAAACCCGCTCTCAACACTTTTACAGCCTTTTCCTTCCATAGCTTTATCTAGATTATGTGTTAATGTGACACTTGATCTTAAAATTCGTCCTTTGCTAAACATGCTTATCCAAAGTGACATACGCGTCAGACGGTCACACACCGGCACAAGAGGTAACCATGTAAGGCACCAGCCTGCTTGTCACAATTAAGGGTTCCGGGTCTTCGTCAGGGACCCTTCAACGAGGAGCAGGGGATTGAACCACTAACCTTCCAATCAGTGGATCACCCGACTCCGCCCAATTACCTTGATCACAACATAATGCACTAAAACGACTTCAATTTGATCTCGTTTTAACTTAGCAACAAGAGTCAAAGCCGTACTTCTTCCTAACTGGCGGGTGATTTACATATGTATTTTGAAGAGAACTGCATTCCCTGATTTGTTGCCCAAACGATTGACAATTCACCAAATCAGAAAACTGATGGATTTTTCTGATATATTCAAAACTTGACTCTCAGACATTGATGGCAGGTTGAGCATCAACATCATGTAAGCGTGGAAACTGCAGACGGTTGGTATTTAGAACAACCGGCCATTGAAACATGAACTATGAGTTAACCCAAACATACAGAGTAAGTTTACTCTCAGTCTGGGTGTAGTTCATGCGAAAAGCACAAACCAACACACACACATGGGTCAGTGTCAAAATATGATTTTCCCACTAAGAGCCGTTGTTACACGTCTGTTTCCTTACTACGGTTTAGTTTTTACTGGGTGAAGTGTGTTACAAAAGTACAGAAAGAACAAACAATCCCCTCCATTAAATCGCTTCAGTGTTCCTTTACCCAACAAATCTACGCCTAAGAAGATGCTTCATTACTCCAAAGCACCGCTGATGATGTGTGTGTGGTCTGTCAGGTCACTTTTTCATCTCTGATAGTATTCCTTTTGTCGGTTATCTATTTGTCGTTCACTGCACTCCTTCTTTCTGTCAGGCCAGCAGTATTTGTGTGGTCTAAAATAACCCACAGGTCTTTTGTGTCTTGAAAGTTTATCAATTCTGAAATCCCCCCGCCCCCCAAGGTGCTTTTCATTGTAAACGGAGAGACGTGGATGGAGCGAAAAAGTTTGAAATAACTAAGACCAGCTGGCCCCTTTGGAGGAAGAACATATCCCATGAGTCATAGCACTTCTATAGTTTTTATAGAAATGAGGTGTGTGTGTGTGTAGGGGATCATATCACCGTCTACTAAAATATGTATGCGTGTAAATGTGAATTTAATCACGTCTCTGACCATGATTTACCCAGAGATAGGTGGTTGAAAGATGGAATTAATCTGTCTGGTGAAGTCGCACTAAAAACACAAATCAACTGAATATTCTCTCTTAATGAATCTTAAATGGACTACCAACACACACACACACACACACACACAGACACGAAAAAGACCAAAACAATGATTTTTCAAAGAAATACCAAACGTCACGCATACAGACTCAATTTCTATGTAGGAAATTTGAAATTAGAAAACTGCACTGTAATTACACCGACTCAAAGATAAGCAGCACCGGAGGTTTTTAACCAAGCAGTAAATGAACTGAGAGAGAAAACAAGCAGGGCATTTTACACTGCTGAGAGACTAATTCAGGCCCCTAAGCCAGCACAAATGTGGAACCATCATTCAACCCATTCTACCCGACAACCTTTAAGGGTGGGGTCCATCGACAGAGCAAAACATAGAAATGTGTAAACAAAGTACATCCCAGAAATTTCTCAAAGCAGAATGAGGGAAGATACCACCATTAATCACAATAAGGTCAATCAAATATTAGCATCACCTTAAATAGGGCCACCCCCAATCCTACCAGTACCAAGCCCTGTAATGCCAAGAGATTCACAAAGAGAAGAGTCCTCACACACACCTGTCCTGTATCAGAGGCCTACCAGAGCTCAGCTACAGGAGCAGCAAGGAAGAACTCCAATCAAGTGCAGCGTTATTGTCATCATAGCCATATACATGTGCACAGTGGGACAAAACCCATGGGACCACAATGGACAACAGACAACGTAGTGCAAAACAAATGTTTTATAAATGCAAGAGGGACACGTTATACAGGGATGACAGAACCACAGAGACAAGACAACATATGATGCAATTTAGGTGGGAGATGGTATGAATTGTAAAGTATACAGGGATTACAGTAGAACAGACACAAAGACAAAACTTTTTAGCACGTTTGCAGTGTGCTAAAGTCAGCAGAGGTTGACTGGGATGTGTACCAGTAAAGTTTTTGAGTGAAAGTTACAGAGTCCTGAGCCAGCATTAACTGATGAAGAGTTCAGTCAGTTTCAGCCAAATTATAGCATAACAACAACACAACGGTATCATCCATTGGAACAAACACAAAGCAAAATGCAGAGTTCTCTGACCTCAAATCGACAGTGGGCTGTGTGAGCCAACCTGAGCTCAGTGACTGATATCAAACATCACAGCACAAAACTGACAAAGTCCAGACTCAGCACCCGCAGCCCGGATACACACACACGGGCTGATACAAGAAATCACGGCTGTCCAAACATGAGACGTTCTGCCAGAAATGCTATACCACAGCTGGGGAGACAGAGTAGCGTTTCCTTTTGGAATGTTCCAGACGTACGCTGGTCAGGAGAAAATATTTCAAACAGATCCAACAAATTCAACCAGACTGCACCAAAACAGAAGACAAACGAATGCAAATAATCCTCAGGAGAAAAAGACAAAAAGCAGCAAGCAACTGGCAAGACAACACGTCTACGAGTGCCATGAACACTCTCACACACGCACACACACACACACACACAATCACACCTAAGCACAGACAGAGAGTGGGGCGAGATGTACCTTGTCTGTATCATACTGTAACAGTAATATTTACATATATCCTTCATCTATCTGTTTATTTTTTCTCGTTTTTCTCCTCTCCTTTATTTTGAAATTTTTTGTTTGTTTTTTTTATATATACTATATTTTTTTTTTTCTTTGTTTTTTAAATTTTCGATGTTCATTCTGTACACACAGCCTCAGCAATACTTTATGGCTGGACGGTCATGCCAACAAAGCTTTTTGAAATTAATTAATCATACGTGTTGAATTATATTTACCTAAACTGGCCAGTCAGCAGTCACTTTAAATCACTACGGGTTGGTCCAAACATATCAGTGTGTTTATTACATAGACAAATATAAATGCACACTGTACATAAACACACGTTTATGTACATGTTAATACAGAGTAAATATGAAAAGAAAAGGTTATAGATTGTGCTGCTTTATTGTTAACAGTAATGAACTATTCTGTCTACTGTAACCTTGTTTCCATTTGGATCTGTTAATTTTGCGTTGGCAAACAGGCACTTGTGGCTTTCAAACCAATCAAGCCTATTTCAATTAGCTGGGAAAGGGCAAGGAACCCCCCCTCCCCACACACACACAGCCTGGCAGAGAATATGTTACTCTGTCATTAGTCTTATTATTATTGCCGTAGTGGCATATTTGTCAGCTATTATGTTGATTATTTTCATTTGTTGACATAGCTTTAGTGCCGAACGAAGATGCTCGGTTGCCAGTGGACGTGACTGAAATAGAAACAAAAGCAAATGAGAATGAGAGAGGGAGAGAGAGAGAGAGGGAGACAGAAGATGAGAGCAGTTGGTGTCCATGTCCTTAAACGAAGCATGCACAGCGGTTCTCAAAATAATTTACAATTAGGTGGAGAAAGTTGTTCAAAAGTTTCTAACGCGATTTCAATGTAAACTTAATGCATAAGAGAGATAAAATGAAATTGTACTTTTTTCTGTAATTATAGAAGAAGGCCTTACAATTTTCATATTTCTAGAATCGCCCACATATGATATAAGTGTATTGACCTATGATGAGAAAGAGAGGCGTTGAACCTGCATTTACTCAGAATATCACTTGGTAGATCACGGATCATCATATCTAGTTCCGTATGAACAGAGGCCAATCATGGACATGGCTGATAGGGGACAGGCATCAGACGAAGAAGAGACAAATGTCCATATGTGAGCCCTGGAATCAAATTGTGGTCCTGGCATAACTTTACGTAACGCGGTGTAGTGCGTGAGAAGAATGCTGCCACCTTTGTCATATTGAGAATTGTCGGCCTTCATCACTGTCATCCTCATGAAGTCTTTGAGCCCAAACGATGCAGTTTGACCTGACGTAGTTTCTGTTCTCACTCTCTACTTCAGTAACAACTCACAACTTTCTTGTTTGTCTTTGATGTAGTTGAGAATGATTCCAAGTTTTTAATTTAAATATATATTGTTTTTCCCTTTTTAATGAGTCCTTGTTGGTCCATCACACACACACACACACACACCACCGCCACCACTCAGAGACAGACATTTCTCTTCATACTCAATGAATTTGACACTGCCTGTTTTTTGTTGTAATTAGATTGAATCTTATTATCTATTTGTGTCTTCTCATTCTCTCATCCTCACGGTTCCTTTCTTCGGCTGTCATTTCTCTTTCTGTCGCTGTGACTTTCTGTTCGGGAGGCTTTGTTGCTTTATTGCACCAAACAACGAATTAATATTTCACACACAAGACACAAAAGAGCCGGAGTTTTGCAAGATGTCTTTTTTTTCCCTGAAACTTCAGATGATTCAGCTGATGATTCAGATGAAACTTCAGAGACAGATGATCACAACAAACCAATCATCCTGATCCTGGTACGGAGACGAATAAACCACAAGCTTTTGTGCAGTGAAGTCTTTAGTGATCTCAGCCAGATAGAACACCTGCTGACATTTAACTGCAGTCATGCTCAGATGAAAATCCGTATTTGTGAGACTTTATGAACTGCGGTCAAAAAAAATTCCCTTAGACCGCGCAGTCTTAAAGCATGAATTAAAAAGTTAATGAAAGCACTGGCACAGGCCTGATAGTAGCAGGCAGAAATGATTAAAAATAACATCATGAAAGTCTACAGTATTCTTTGTAGTATTTTGTAACATTCCTGTTTAAAACAGAGATTTTACTCACAAGGCACAACACTGAAGCGGATTTGGAATCTTTCAATTATGAATAGTTATTGAAAAAATAGGAATATACATATGTCAGAAGCAAACACCAAGCTAAACACTGAAAGACAGACAGATGGATACATGGAGAGAGGGAAGAAGAGAAAGAAGGACAACAAGAGATAACTGATAGACTTCTATATATTATCATATATATGTATTACATATAGTACTGTGCAAAAGTCTTAGGCCACCATTAGATTTGTTTCTTAGCAATGGTATCTATCTCTTTATGAGAATACAGAAAATACAACCAGAAAATACAGGAAATGTGTATGCAGTATTGAAAAACAGTAAACAATCAGAAAAGAACAGCTTGTACAGGCTGAAGTGTCTTAAGTATGTAGTGTGACCTCCCTTTGCACATGATCAATAGCAGGAACCAGGCTCTCTTACACCTGAATGGAATGGAACCCTAATTAATGTCACTGCTAACACCTGTATTTGTGCTACTTTCATCACTATTTCCTGTTAGAATGACTGCTGGGAAAAAGGTCCATTACACCAGGTTTGATAGGGGTGGTCTAAGACTTTTGCACAGTACTCAGAGAGAGAGAGAGGGAGGGAGGGACAGACCTGTATGTGCAGGTGTGTGTGTGTGTGTGTTTGGAAGTTTGTGATGCCCTCAGTCTGTTGTATTATGCTTATTGAACAGGCTCCACGCTCCACTGTATATTCACTGTAATGACTATAGATCCAACAACAACCCAGAAAAGCCCCGGCTGGTTTAACCCATCGATCTGACACACTCTTATCGCTCTGCCACACTCCCACTTGTGCACGCGTGTCTTTAGATTAGGTGACCTTTTATTAAAAATCAAATATTGCACAGTTTACAGTTGCCGACCCCAATATGATGAAGTTTGTTTGATTACATATTTACTGCAGAATGGATCAACATGGGTCATCTGTGTAAAGGCAGTAACTAAGATGTCTGTAATGCCAATGTTGGGTCCACTTTCACTGACATATAATAAGTCAGGATTATTATTATCTAAGTAGCAATACCATTGATATTCATTTTTAGGTTTCTTTGAAGAGTTGTACGAACCTGAGGTCTGAATTTTTAAATACTGTTGGTAAAGGCCTGAAAATCTGACATATTCTGATATCTGTCCTGTATGTATGAAATGAAAAATTAAGTTATTGTTTTTACCTTGTACATTAGGAGTGGTACATGAAGAACTTCAGATATATTATACTTTGACTAAAAGTACAGATATCTCATTACAAGTAGAAATGATACATTGGAAAGCATACAGTAAGTGAACGTGATGAGAATTTTACTTATGTATCAAAACAATTTTTTGGATAATAACAGTACTTAAGTATTGAAAGAGAAGGTAAAACAATTTCTGGTTTCTAATTTGTAATAATCTTCAGCAACATGATACTCTCAGCCAACACTCCTCATCTTTTAAGCTGAATAGCTCTCAGCATTTTAGGTCTGTCTTTCTTGAAAATATGATTTGTAGGTTTGTTTCCCAGACACAACGTGAAGCAAAGCAAACTTCAGTTGGTGAAACAAATGATTTTTTGCATAAAGAGGACAGACACCAAGTCATTTTGTCTTTAAAGTATGCTGGAACCTCAACATAGATCATGAGAAGCAACAATCTGACTTTCAAACAACATTTTTGTAAGATTTTGTTTCTTGCATTTTTGCTAGTAGCAGCAGAGGACACAGGTCGTAATTGAACCTACGCCACTGCTGTATGTGGCACGTGCCATACCAGGTGATCCACTGGGGTGCGTCCAAATTACTTATTTTGCTATAAGGGACTCTTCAATTTAAGACTTTTAAAAAGCAGTCGTGGGCACATTCCTGGAAATAAACTGAAAAGAAACTAACCATGAATCATCTGAACACAAGACAGATGATCACAACAAAACCAGCATCTTTTCTGCTATTTGCAGCCGAGTCCTTGGAGATCTCACAGTAAGTCACTGAGTGTGGAAGTAAAATCAAATATATACAGTTTATTCTTATTTCATTCAGTGTGGTCACTTTTTCTTTTCTTTTCTTTTTTTTTTTTAAATCACCTCAATAGAGCGTCTAATGGAACAGTTTGTTGTTTTTGACTTGTCAGGTACACACACACACACCGCCACTCCTCCACCGCTGCTCACTGCCTGACGTTTCTCTTCATGCTCGATGGGTTTGACAGTACCTGTTTTTTTTTTTGCTCTCATTATACCAGATCTTCCTCTGTTTGTGTCCTATTCCTCTTCCTTTGTAGTTGTTTTGTTTTCGCCCATTCTTCACACTCCTCCCTCTCCTCATTGTCTCTTCTCTCGTTGGCTGTCATTTCTCTTTCTGTCGCTCTGACTACATTTCCAATTTGGAAGGCTTTGTTGCACTTTATTGCACCAAACAATTAATGATGATTTGCAGCAGCACTGTGAACTGAATTCCTATGTTCACGGACAGTTCCATCAATATTTGTGAACATGAACAGAAAACTGCGAACCATACAGGACTGATTTGTTGTCATCAGTGTCTCATTCTGAAATTGGAGGCTGAACTGCTTCAATTGTACAATGGTTGTTTGAGGTTTAAAATGCAAATGAACTTTGTTTCAAGCGTGTAACAGCTTCTTGAGCCTGAAAATTTCCCCTGAGGAAAAAATTACTATTTATGTCAGTGTAAGCAGCAAAACATTCATTCTTGAGATGAAATGTTTAATTCATTTTTTTTTTCTTCATTATTGCAAATGCCAATTGGGGAAAATAACACTATCACTGTAAGCAAATGTGTTAGCCACAGACACATAAAACGTATTTTCTATTTATTTTTCTCAAAAAAAATTAGCACCAGTATTTTCTTAAATGTATATAATTTCTATATAATCACTTGCAACATATCTATAAGTTGAGGTAGTGGAAGTTTCTCTAGTGTGCCTTTGCTTTTCACAAACCCCTGATACCTGTTTCTACATTTTGCAATTTCTTTCCATAGTGCACTCTGGGTAATGTGGTTCATCAAAGATTCAAGAGCCTTGTTAAATAAAGTTTGAAGTGATTGGTGACTGCTTTTCATGTAAAGTACAGTCACTATGTAGCATCAAAGACATGCGGAGTGTTGGCTGAGATCATAATTTGGTTCATCCTTAAACCCTCACAAGGTATAAAAGCCCGCTCCCAGTGTTGAAATACGTGTGAACCTCAGCAGCATGCACAGGGCCCATGCTTCTGCCTGCTGTGTTTTGTGTTGTGGCCTTCAGAGAGCCGTACTGAGCGGATCCGTCTGAAAATGCTCATTCAGTCTCTAAATGTTATCATTACATTAACAATGTGTTGAAATAGGACCCACAGGACCTTAGTTTGACATATTCAGCTTGCAGCAGGCTCGCTGAATACATAATTAAAATTGACTTCTAAATTGAGGCTCTGCTGACACGGTGCTTCAGGGATGCTTTGTAACATCGTAGCAGCATGCAGCGTGAATGCTGTCAACTCGGACACCCATCAGAAAAGTCAGACGTTACGCTGCCAGTGCGACACAGGCCTGACCCGCATCCGCAGCCGGCGCAGATGGTCCAAAGAATTTTGTACTCAAAATCCAAAAGCCTGAATCCAAACTATGCACTCGTTCCACCTCCTAATTGTGCCTGATCGGTATTATTATCTAAACACTTCACGCTTCATTTCCTCTAAATGTTTCAGCGTCCCTGTTGAAACGTGCTTTCTCATCAGAAAAAATGCTCACAGTAATACTCCGACATCTACCGTCGTACCCCTAAGCCTCACCAAACTCCGAGCAAGCATGCGTTCTCCCCTCTCGTCACTCTCCTCAGCACCGATTTAACACGGTGGCTACCTCTGTGCTCTGCTGCAGCCCGAGTACCCTAATACCCTGCATGGCTGTGTGAAAGAAGTTTAATCTTACACTGTAAGTCTGATCCATCCCTGATCTTTGAAGCGTTCACTCTTGTGAAATCTCTAAAAGGCTGTGCAACTGCTCACAAAGCAGCACAAAGCCATTTTTATCACAGAGAGCCAGCCACTTGATCAGAAATGGTGCTGACATAAAGCACACAACTTAAGACTTTTACAGAGCGATGTTTTTTTGTTTTTTTCTTGTTTTACGCTTGTTACAAAATTGAAACTTTTTTTTTTATATATATATCTGTTGTCTATTATAGCTACATGAAATGGTCCTTCAGTGACAGGACTTCATATTTCTTGTGTATGAATCCCTCTAGTCTGCAGCTAAAAAAGCAGGGCATCAATTTGAAACCGCAAACAGCAGTGAAAAATTCTTTTAAAGCGTAGTATGTTGTCATTTCACAACTCACCCTACAGATTTTGGGATGTCTTCTTCCTCTTGTTTGTCCATCATGGATGAGGACCAAGGCACGTCACATTATGTTGGGTTTTGGTGGGTTCGCATATGGCTATACGGAACAGTCTTGGCCCAGAATTCTCTGTGGCACACTGGACAGGTCAGGGAATGTGTAGAGCTCTGAGGTGTATCTACAAGTCCTTCCTTGGCTGATTTGCGCCGCTGCCTCTTCAACGTAGCACAAGAGCTTCTCTTGCTCTCGCAGAGGTTAGCACCTTCCCGGACTCTCCAGGTAGGTCGGTCCTGAGCTAGACACCCCCAACTTTTCAGGTCAACTCCAAATCTCTTCAAGGAGGTTTTCAGGGTATCCTTGTAGTGCTTTTTTGGGCCGCCTTGTGTTCACTTGCAATTTTTCAGCTTGCTGAAGAAGACTTTTTTTGAGGAGTCTCATGCAGGGCATTCTGCTCACAGGACCAGACCATCTATGCTGTGCCTTTGCAAGTAGGATGTGACGGTTCAATTTCCTGACATGGCCCTGGTTGACTGTCCAGGCTTCATACCCATGCAGGAGAGTTAGTGATATGACTGCCTGGTAGACAGAGTACTGCCAAGATTAGTAAATTTGTCAACTACTGAAAGTTGTTGCAAACTGTGGAGAATTGGTTCAGACTGGCCTGTAGCTCAGACAGCAACCAGAGCACAGTCATCAGCAAACAAAAGTTCTCAGTGACTCCCTCCACTTGTTTTTGGCCTGTGTCCTCCACAGATTGAAAAGCCTTCTGTCATAAAGGTAGATGGAGCTGATCCCAGTGTTGTTATTCCTGAGTGAGTATTACAGCCTTGGTTTGCCCCATTTGTGATTGGGAATGGATCAGAGAGTCCTTGCTGGTTTCTGACGCTGGCCATCATGTGGTCATGTAGTTTACACACTAGGCTGATGAACTTTTTGGCCATGATCTTCCATGGACCCTCCTGGCTGACTGTGTCAAATGCTTTTCTTAGATCAATGAATGTCACATGTAGATCCACATTTTGTTCTTGGCATTTCTCCTGAAGCTGTCGAGCAGTAAATATCATGTCAGTGGTTCCACGATCTTGTCTGAAACCTCACTGACTCTCAGTCAGACCCTGGTTTAGATGGACAATTAGACTGTTCAAAAGGATTCTTGCCAGAATTTTGGTAGCAACTGATAAGGAGTTGCTTCTGTGGTTGTTGCAGGCCTGCTGATTGCCTTTCCTTTGTAGAGATGGATTATACAGGCATCCTTAACCTTTTATGGAACTGATTCTAATTTCCGCAGAGACTGGAAGAGGCCAGTCAGTTAGTCAGCTTAGCGAGGCCCTCCAGCCTTGTGAATTTCTGCTGGGACAGCATCACACCCTGGAGCTTTGCCTGATGAGAGGAGGTTTATGGCTTTCCTGGTTTCCGCAGTGGATGGTGGAACGGCAAGGGACTGGTTTATTTCAACTTCAGGCAGTCTAGCAATAGGCTCCTCATTTATGCATGATGGCTGTTTGAGTATTGCGCTGAAGTGTCCCGCCTGCCTTGCAAGTATTTTGTCCTTCTCCTCTCCTCTCCCTTTATCAAGGAGTGCTTGGATTTCTGCTGCATTCTCATCAAACCAATCTTGATGCGTACATTGTAGGAACACCAAGTGATTCAATTGCTGTGGAATGCAGCGGAGTGTTGAGAGCCGTCCAGTGAGGTGTGTTCCATGTTGAAGGTGTGTGATGTTATGTATGTCATGGTATGTCTTTTACCTTGGGGAAATCTAGGATGTTTGATTCGGAGGTTAAGTTTAGAAATGATGAGACGGTGGTCAGTGCAACATCCAGCATCGTGCTGGTCACGCCTTCTTACAATGACATAGTCGATCAAATGCCAGTGGTTGCGCAACGTCAGCATCACGCTCTCGACCAGCCCCATGTGTACCCAATGGCAAGGCATAGTCAAGACGAAGTCCTGGAGGTGGCCCTGATTGCACTGGATGATCCAGGTAGCTATAGGTGGAATCTTTACCACCAGGGGTTCCACAAGCCCCGAGTTTGCCGGGTTTGTTAACCACCACCTGGGGTTCGGCATTGGCAGCTGCTGACTGTGCCAACTCACTGGGGATGTTGAGCCTGGCGGGCGCCTACAGTAGCAGCTAGAGGGTCTGCCCAGCTGGAACAAGGCGGCAGTACAAACCAGCTGGTCAGACAGAATGTGATGTGAAAAAGTCAGAACAACTCAGACGCACTGAGGTAAACTTTTTTTAATTTGTTCAGAAAGAGAAAAAGATAACTATCCTCTCACTGCAGTGCTTTTTATTTTATATTCATAATTATACATTTTGACAGATTGCTATTCTTTTATTGTGGCTTATGGCTAATTGCAATTCTAATATAAAGTAGTCAATGCTCAAAAAAAGGTAGAAGTTGTTCTATTTAAAACACATGTAAAAAGTGTCATCGGTTGCCTCCCCTCCCTTTGAAGAGTCTGTATAACGTGTGGGATGATTTATTATTCATCCTTGTTTGAGGGTGTATTTATTTTGTGTGTTTTTGTGAGCTGTGTGCGCATAAGTTAGTCTTACGGAGCTCCACTGTAAATTGTTCTTCCCCTGTGTAATGGATTGGATAAATTACCTTGTATTGTATAAGGTTTAGATTATTAGTGCTGATTCTATGGGCAAAGTTCATGTTACGTATTTTATTCCAGATGTCATCATTACAGTGGAGGAGATATCTGGTTCCCATTTTGTGATTAGAATGGATTAATCTGTTTTGTGTAGATTTGTGGATATTTTAGACAGAATCTTCTCGGTGGATAAAAATTTCCAGTAATGTGTCCCTTCGTGCCAACTGGCCACAGTTGGTAGCAATTGAATTGATTTGTGAGAGAATTATTAATTTCAACCGAAAATGTTCTAGAAACTATTTTTTTCCAATGGCAAATGTCAGATACTGTAATGAAGAAAATGTGTTATTGTGGAAATCTTATTTGACGCTTTCTGAAATTCATTTATAATTCAATAGAAATAGTAGAAAATCCCACACTACACAATCCATTTCATTCTTTCATGCCACAGGTATCTTGTCTTACTTTTTTTTGTCCCGTGTAATGCTGCCATATTCGCTCTTCTTTATGTTTTTACTCATCAAAACAGCACTGACTCTCTCTATGTCTCTCTTTCTTTATCTTTTTCTAGGATGGCATGGGGAACCTGCGGGTGACCAAAGAGGGCGTCAGACTGGAGGGAGTGTCTGAATTCTTGTTACCCCTCTATGTCAAAGAGATCCAATCTCGTAGGGTAAGACCGTTTTTGTGTGTCTTCACTTTGTCTACTTCATTAAAACACATTGAACCCTATAACAGAACAAGTCATCTTCAAAAAGATGGACAATTTACAACAAAACCTTGGATAAAATTTGATCCACGTTTTCTGCCCTCCGGTGGATCATCAGTGCAATGCACCTACATGCATTTTGCTATAAAATATTTATTATGTCAGATTATGGTATAAGCAGGTACTCAAAAGCTATGATACATGAGACATACAGTCACGCTAAAAGGCGACATATGTCTTCAGAAATATACCGTTGGAAATATATACTGCTCTTTCCAGCGATGTACAGGCTCGTAGTGAGGGATATTGAAAAGTGACTGGTACACCACACAGGAGAACGCACTGATATAAGACATGAGGACAGTAAAGATAAAACATGACAGGATGACAGGAGAGGACCAGCAGGAGACGAAAAGTAGCAGCGAAGAGCGGCACAGATATGAGGGAATAAAGGATGCAGCTAAAGACGAACGAGCTTGAGATGGGTTGAACTGGGATGAAGGAAGCATTCCAGAAACAGAGGTGTCTGATGAGTGCACACAAGTGGAGAATAATTAGCCTAGAGAAGAAAGGGGATGATGAGAGGAGATGAAAGGGGAATCAAACAAATGTAAATTGATGAAAGGTGATGACGGGAATAGATGAGCAAGCAAAGTGACAAATCCACTCCTAATTATGACTTGCTTTTGCCATTTCTGCTTTTTTTTTTTAACCATAGAGGCAAAGCAAAAGACTTATTTATGATATTTGAGCAAGAAATCTGCAGTAGGGAAAGTATGAAGTAATTTAAAATTTTTAAAAAGAGTTTTTAGGATTGTGAAATATACATTTGTGGTCTGTCTTCTACAACGAGTAAAATGTCCAATAAAATCTTTTATTTCTTCACTGGTTGCAAGTCACTCCAGTAGATGATTTGCTTGCGCGCTTTCACCTCACTCACGAGCAAATCTGTTTCAAAACTCTCTGCGCAGTTACACCAAATCTGGTCTCCCACATCTAAATAGCAACAAACCACATTTCAAATGGTTGATTCAATCATTCCATTCGAAATGAAACAATGAAGATATTGTGAAAATAGCAATACAAAGCCAACATTTGTTGTGTTAGAAGGATGTGGAGCGCACATTATCTATCACATTATCACATTATTCTTTGTTTACGTCTAGTGATATTTTCTGGGCGTTAACATCTCGTAATACTGAAGTTTTATAGTTTTTGCAAGGAAGATGGTTCAATTATTTGTGTGTGGGTGTGTGTACATGGTTCCACTTATCTCCTTCCATTAAAGCAAACCCCAGGTCGCCCTCGCATTTTCTAAACAGCATGCACACACTTATTTTGATATTGACAGTCACTGTGCTTTTAGTATCAAGTGCAGTTCCAGCGGGAGGGCGTGCTGAATCAGAAATACCCACAATGCTCCCTGAGGACACAACAATCTACTGCTTGTCTTTGGAACAGACAGACACAAGTGGAAAAGGAGAGAGATTCATAGGGGGGAAGAGGAGAAGAGAGTAGAAAAAGAAAGAGAGTTGTTGTTAAAAAGGAATCAAAAGCAAGATAGCAGAGGGAATCAGTGAATTTCCTGTGGCGAAGTCCCCCCGTCCATCATCATTCACAACCAATATCTGTTAACAATCTGGAGTAGTGGCTTAAATTCAACCTCATATTATGGAGTTAGTGACTGAACAGGTAGCCAAAAGTCAACTAATCACCAAACGGAACTATCCTAGTTGAACAACCCAGGACTCTTGGAAAGGAGGGTCAACATGATGCTGCTAGAAACTGGCAAACAAGGCAATGGATAAATTAGTTGGTGATGAATATTTGCAAAACAATAATAATAACAATAATAACAAATAAGCAGTGTTAGAAAGGTCAGATAACGTCTTGAAATTGTTCATGTAAAAATAAGGACTTATTTACATTGAAACGTCTTAAATCGTCCTTAAAAAGCCACTCACACTCAAAAAAATGCCATAACTTTCAATGGTAAGGGTTACTGTAATGGAGTTCAGAAAATGAATCATAAATGATGAGCTTTCTATGATTTTCCTCTATATTGTACTCAATTATTAATGGCTTACCAATGTGAAGAGGCCCATTATATGAATCCTATAGTCCTATAAATAGCCGTAAACTGTTTGCTTTCAAGTGTACCCAGTCAATTCCCAGTGTTTAAGGGGTTAACCACGGCCAGCGACACAGTGGGCCATCCCCCATTGTTATAATCTTGTCTTTCTCTTTGTAGTTTGCTTGCCATTGGCCATATGATGAGAGAGGATCCCTCGTTAATTCTATTCTATTCTCCCACGGTTTGCACCGTATCTGACCTCACAGCTTGAGGTTCTCTTTTGCCTTCTTAGAGGTTTGGCTGGGTTGTGTGGATACCTTTGAGGGATTGTATAAAATCCCAGTATGAATTCATCCCACCCCCTCCCTAATTGGCCATAATCAGGTATGTTAACCATATGAATGTGTATAACAAGCTGTGGTTATTCCCAGTTTAATACATGCGGTATGTGAGGCCCCCTTTTTACTCTCACTGAAAATTGTTTTCTGATGCACCGCACCGATTATCAGCTGCCAGCCAGTCACCAACAACAATTTCCCATGACCTTGAGTTACACAGAAATAAATTAATATTCCGGAAAGCATTTTTTACATTTTCCTTGGTGCTATTTACCATGAGAACTAAATTAGTGGTAGTAGATATGTGTCGGATCTAAAAGGGTGATGAACTCTATTTTGCAGATAAAATTGAAATATGAAGTCTTTCTAGGGAGGCTTATGCTGCGCTGCATCCCTTACTGAACCCCAAATTGGTCATGTACCTGATATTTTAGGTTTGGTGTCCTTGAATAACAAGATTATAAAAGCATTCAAATAATCCTCAGTGTTGAGATGAATTTAAATCTGCAAAGTAAAGCCCCGAAATGGATAAATAAATGTAAAAAAAACCATCCAACATCCACCTTAAAGCTGCTTTAATGTTTCATAAAATGGGTTTCAGGAGAACGAAAGAGGGGATGAAGATGACATCTCTCCCACGCATCTGTGTTATGCTTCATTCAAAGTCATCACACACATACATTTTGCATAATCGGGGCCACCTCCCAGCAGTGCATTGTGGGAAAGGTAAATGGAGCAGAGAAAGCTAAAAACGGAGCACTACATGAAAACTACGCACTCACAACAATGACAGCATACCCTGACAAATTAGATTTGGTGGGTGGGAGGGGAAAAGACGGAGCAGCCGAGAGAAAAAGATGAAAAAGACCCCTGCGTGAACTTTGACAGGATGTCATGTCGTTAGAATCCTGATTATTTTATTATATAATAGAGCAAATTTCCATATCAAACAGGGTCATACGATTATCTCACATTACAGGCAAGTAGTTATTGCCTCATAAGTTCGACTGCCAAGTCAATTAAATCAAAAGCTCAATTTATTTTGGCAGGCGCCGCACTGCCCGTGTGTTTGGGTTTGAGTAATGCAGTGAGCTTTAAAGCTCCATTTTTCATCCCCAGGACCAAGTATCACCTGAAATCTAATTGCACTCTGACCAACAAGCCAGCAAACGCGGAAAACCCTCATTAATGTGTGTGTGCTGTGCTGAAATGGAGACGTTTACAGCGAAAGTGTAGCATTCACATGAGATGACTGTTAAATCAATAACTATAATGCTGCATTCAAAGAGACTTCATGTGTGTTCATTGGAGCTCATGCCTCCACCAAGGCTGAACATACCAAATTTTTCTTTTTCTAATGACATATTTTATAAATGGAAGAATTTCACTTTGCACAATCAAAGTGCTAACCTATCCTCCTCCTATGCTGCACAAAAACAGAAATAAGAGGAAATAATAAGACAGCGGCAGACAACAATAATAGTATTAATGATAAATAATAGTACATTTGTCATAAGAAGCTATTTGATTCAACTTTGATCATCTCACTTGAAATGAATAAGCTTCTCTTTATTTTCATTGGGATTTGTTTATAATGCTGCCTTTGTGGGAGTGGGAAATTGGGAATATCAAAGTCACAACTAGTAAATTGCAAAGATATGGCTGTTGAACTCAGTCAAAAATTCATGATTCTTGATTCTACACGTTTTTCTGTTGTGGCTGCAGTGCGCTCGGAAAAATGGTGACCATATCAATAAAAGGTCTTTTTTTTCTTCTTTTTTTTGTACAACAAGCTGGTACATTCCTTTTCTTGATCTCACAGAACAAACAATGCCCCAAAGAAATCTTATGGACTACTTTACTAAAGAACAAAACCAGTATAACCGCCCTCTTCACGTCCAGGATTATACATCCATGTTTTGCTCGTTTCTTCTTAGAACCAATCAATTAGTTCTCAGAACTTGAACTCAGCATTACTTTTGGAAAAAGTCCCCCCTCTGCCCCCCCTTCTAAAGTTAAACATAACTTTGGATTTGGATCAGCACAAAAGTTTAACAGACTCTTCCCCGAGCCACACCTCACCTTTCACCTCCACCTAGATTAGCCAAAATCCAACCTATTGGTAATTCTGCTATCAAAACAAACCAAAACATATTCTCTTTATGGAAGGGGAAGACGCTCAAAAATACGGTTCATGAAATCCATGTTATTAGTGCATATTTTTCTTTAATACCGTCATTGGCCTGAGTCTCTGCAAAAATGTAAGTGTCATTTGGCAAAACACCTGAGATGCTTCAGGTCCAATACCACTGGTGCTAAACATGCCACAGTTTGAGAAACACTGGAATGATACATAAAGAGATGGTGTATCTTCTCCTATTTATTCATTTATTTATTAATTGCCATGATTCACAAGGTTATAGATGAACAAACTACCAGACGTATAAATAGTTCCGTTGCAATGAGACAGGCTGGTTGCATTTTGAGCGTGTGAGAAACTATCATGTTCAGTGCAGTAGGTTAATGGTGTTTTTCACTGTGTGCTGGTATGTTGCACACAATGTTCTCACTCTCTCCTCTGTCCTCACTAAACCTATCTATAGCAACACACACACACACACACACACACATGCACCTACGCGCCCACACACACACTGCCTGTCGTCACCAGGCCCTGTAATTGTCCCCACAGGGACCCCATGAGGACCTATCACCACCACAGGAGAAACAAAGAAAACTTCATTTCTCCTGCTCTTTCCCTGCCTGTCTTGGTTATTTGACTTTTCTTTGTATGTGCCTCCATTTTCCTTTCATTAGGCCTTTTCCCCCGCTTACCCTTTGCCCCCTCCTTCCTCCCAATTTTCCCTCTCTCTCCACCTCTTTTTTTCTGTCTTTTGTCTGACCCCTGTAGTGACATTGTCTCCCAGGAGGTGGGCCCAGTTATATGTGGCAGAATGCTTGGATAAGGGCTTCATTTCCTGGAAAGAACACACACACACAAACACACACACACACACACATACAGTACATACACACACTGGAAATAGGGACAGGCGGAAGGTGCGTCTTAGGGAGGAGATGGAGAGAGAGCGGGCACGATAAAAGGAAAATAAAAAGCTCATAAGAAAGGGTGGGTGGGATCGAAGAAACAATAATTGAACATAAGCAGAATCATGGAGACAGCTGAAAGCAGCAACGATAGAGCAGCTCCTCTCATCCATATCGTCTGCTGCAGCTTCAAGGAAGACTGAAAATATGAGGGTGGAGGTGCCATAACTTTATTTTTGCTGTTTGTCAGTTTTAGATTTATTACTCCCTCTCTCCGCCTCATACTTTCTCTGTGCTTCTCCTCTGGGGACCTGAGCTAGCTGAAACTTCTCCAACTCTGGAGCTGTAATTGAATAGCAGAGTTCTAATGGAACATTAGGCTGTTCCCATCCTGGCAGGCCCTATTGATTTTGACTTTGCAGCATTGTAAACAATCTGGGGTAAATGTAACTGTACGGATGCAGACCTTGGTATAGGCTGTAATTCCCAGGCTATTGCCATGGAACTGTTACATTGTGGTTTTGTTTGACTCTAATAGCATGCCCACCAGATTGTGTGCGCTCCCAACTTTCGATTTAGGAAAATAGCAGGTAATTTTTGCTTCTTTGACTTTCTACTCAACCCTTTTGTTTGTTGTAATAAAGGATGTGACAGAGTCCACCTGTCAAGCATGCTTGATTTTAATTGCATGTCACTTTGAGTGCACGATGCGCAGGGCTCGCCTTGCAGAAACCGGGGCGGTTTTTGGTTTGTTTTTCCTCAGTTTATTTATTTTGATTGTGGTCCTGTCTAAGATGGAGTGAATTGTTTTTTGTTTTTTTTTTATGTTTGAAGTGTTATGTGGAGATGAAGCCTTTCCTGTAAAAAAACAAAACCAAAACCTGCTGTTTGGTTTAGATCAAGTCGCCCTCCGTAGGTTGCACTCAGCTCTTGGAACGTCTGTGAGACTTTGATGTAATAGGGTATGCAGATAAGATAGATATTTGTTTCTCGGAAAAAAAAAAAAGAAAATCCACCCAAATCTGTTGGGTTTGCTCAGTGCCATATATTGATTTAGGCTGATTTATTCTTATCCAATTAAAACTAATGCTGATTATCATTTCCCTTGCACCACTGGCTGAGAGTGTCGCTAAATGCTATTTAAAAGGGACATTTTATAAATAATATAGTTATTTTTAGGGTCTCTTTGTAATGCTTTAATATGCAGCTGATCCACTGTTTTCACTTGCTGGAGCAGCACTACACACTGAGGGAAAACACACCAAACAGCCTGCTACTTTCTCTTTAATGTGTCCTTGTGGAGTGTTGCAAAGCGATCGTACCGCACCCGTTACTCCTTGGATAAAAATACATCAGTACATAAAGAGGGAGTCTGGTTAACCTTGTAGTGGTTCTATTTCATGGTATGTACACAAGCCCATTCGTGGACAATCTCAGTTGCAGCCGCTTGGTAATGTCTGACATCATAGTATGCTCTGTTCTGATTGGCCAGCTGTGATGGTGAGAGATTCAAATTTGTTACTTTACCAATGAAAATAGATTGGAGAAATAAGAAGTACAAGTACGTGGAATCAACATTAATCTTTCTCAAGTCATTTCTAGAGGTGTGAATCTCAAATGAGGCACTCACATCAACAATAAATCTCTTTCAATCTTAGTGATGGGTTTTCTGGTCAAGTTTTTCATTTGTAAAATGAAGAAACGTTCTACTAGTCATATTATATTATATTATATTATATGACACAACTACTCTTTTTTACAAGTTGACATGTATTTTTTAAAATATTTTTAAGTATAGATAATTGTTTTGATCTGTATCATTTGGGCTCTGTTCAGAAGATGACTTTGTGTCAGTTGCAACAGAAAATGAAGACTCTAACTGAGAGAACTACTGCTATCATCATCACATTACTGCATGCATAATCTGGTACTTTGGAACGTGCTTCTTCATCCCTGGTTTGTTTTGCCCTAATCAGAAAGTTATTTGTAATTAGTAGCTCATTAAATTTGAGCTCAGCCAGCTTCTTTTTAACGTGGTGGAAAAGCTGCGAGACAGCCTGAACGACTGAATTATTTCACCATATGTCATTACTTCCCTTTCCTGTCGCTTCTCAAGTCCAGTCCACCATTGATAGACTCCCCAACATGTAGTGTCCTAACGTACAACGAATGTAAAGTGTATTTGATTTTAACAGCATGTCACCTTTGGCGGGTGGTGCGCTCTACAAAAGGATTTATTCAGTCTAGAGTCTGCAGAACGGAGCGACTTAGACGTGCTTTCCGAGATAATAAGTGTCGAAGTGAGAAGATGAGCGCTCCGCCATACAGGGAGGGCCTGTCAGATGTCCAAGCTTTTCCATGTCCCCCAAAACATTAAAAAGATATCAAATAAGAAGTCAGAGCTGCCACTGAAGTTAAATTGAAGATAATAGATAGAAAGAGGGGAGAAAAGTCAGAGTGAGAGGTTTGCCAAGGTTAGTGAGACCAGGGGAAGTGGGGTTTATTTGATCATTTTTGCGGTGGCAAGAATATGGTTATAAATATTTTATTCTGCACTGAGCTCTGAAAGGAGTGTGGTCGAATGCACACGTGTGTGTGTCTGTGTGGTCTGCAAAAGCAGCGTAGGTGAAAATCCAAACGCCTACATGTATGTGTGTGTGTCCAGCGTGCGAGTGTCCAGCATGTACAGCTGTGCCAGACGTGCGTGGTCGCGACCCATGTAAAAATAGTCTCCATTAACATTTAACAGCATTTTTCAGAATGACAGGAGAACGAAAGTCACAGCGGCCCTTCAGGGAAGGGAAGGACGAGACAAAATGAATAAGAATATTAATCCCTCGCTTCAAAAGATCACTCCGTCCCTCCCTTCAGCTACTGTCTCAGAGGTCATGTCATCCAAAAGCCACCAGAAATCCCCTCATCACAAATCATGACTGGTGGAAAAGGGCACTTCCAGCAGTTCCATGTTAATTCCAAGAATTCTGATTATGCTGTCATTAAAAAACAATATTGATTCACGAGTGAAAAGTCCCTCAGAACACAGTTGACACTTTGCGATCGAGCCCAATTACGTTATCCATGTGCCGCTGTGAAACACTGTAAAGTTCACTTTGTCTTAATGGTTTTACTGAAGCGGAGCTTGTTTTACTATCAAAATACAGTAAATGTTTCTCCGTTGCAGCATAATGTACATTTTTCCGAAGGTAATATTTCAAACCGGCTCTGGTAAGCCGTGCAAAGAAGCCCTCCAGAGGAATTTCATGTAAATCTCAAATACATAATTCATTATTTAACATTTGTAAAGTGAATGTTCTTTGCTATTCAAGAAAATCGTGTTATTCTAGAAAAACCTGTACTAGTGGAGAGAAAAGAAAAAAAAGTAGTGGTGCAAGCGTTTTTCTTTAAGGCGTTTTTGTGTCTTTTACACCAGCCCCTGGGAATGCCTCTGAGATGATTTACTTACCTTATTATACTAATTAAAAATGTAGTACCTGCTTTTAACCACCTACTCTTTCTTCTAAGTGAGCTTGGCTGGAGGCTGCACATCCACATCCATAAATGTGCTGCATTGCTGGCATGAAGGCTGCAGTGTAGACTGAGCATAAGGCCATCAGCTGTGTGCCAACATTCCATTTAGCATTTGATTTACTAAACTACACACTTGTGCCCATAAGAGTGATTTTTTTAAATTTATTTTCCTAATCAAAACCAAAGTTACTTCATACTTTCAGCTGTCTATAGTCATGTGTTGGCCCTTCCCTGCTGTGTTTTGCCATAATGTGACTGACACAACAATTTACAGCAACTACGAATGCAATTCTTAATTTTAAAATCTAAACTCGAAACAGTTTTTCTAAAGATGACAAATAAGTGTATAAAATGATGCCCTGCACATTCATACAGAATAAGAGACGTTTGAGGGTCTTATCTTAGAAAACATAGGTTGTTAAAATGGTTTTGTGTTTTATCCTGTTGTGAAAAGGCCCGGTTAATATATTTAACAATCTTAATTTACCAAATTATCTGCAGAAATTCCGTTCGCAAACTCACTCATATGGACTTTATCATAGATTATAGATTTATATTGGCCTTCAGCCTTCATGACGTTAACTTAAGTGTGTTCAACAACTGAGCAATACTCTCCTTTCAACCGTTTGATAACCTCAGTGGCGTCAGTCATTCATTTCATTTGTATTTATTTATGGCAATAATAATACAATTACGATACATTGTTCTTACATTGAAGATTAATTGCTTAAAAGCACAAAACGTTATCTGTATCTTTGCTTAAAAATAGGATAATCCCTTCCCAGTCCTTGTTTCAATGCGGTAATAAGCATGATGATTGGATGAGTAGATAGCTTTGTGGAGACAAATTTATCTTTTAACTCACAGCCGCTTTCAGAGATAGCATCAGTTGGAAAATTAAGGCTTATATTAGGTAGAAGAACAATCGAGACGGAGACTTTTGCTTTAGACATGCATCCTGATGCGGTGTGTTCAGATTAATCACCATGTCACCATATTTTCATAGGGAATAAGAAAAAGTTTAAGTCCGAGACCAAAATCACAGACATACTCGTCTATTCTATTCTATTCTATTGTATTCTATTCTATTCTGTCAGATTATTTCATATGCTGGCCCAAGCAACACAAATACGGATGTAATTCTGTGAAGAGAGGTTAATTTGGAATGACTAATTTTAGTTAAGTAGATTTTTTTTTCCTGTCCTCTCTTCTCGTTTCCTCTCCATCTGTTATCTGTCTCTCTCTCCTGAGCTCATCCGCACACTGCAGGTAGACTGAAGAAGAAGAAGAAGAAGACAATCAATCAATCCTTCAGTTAGCTTAGACGGTAAAATCTCTCCACTTTGACCAAATCAAAGCCACGTGAACAGACAGAATATTCACTCACGTCTCACCTGCACCACACATTCCTCTCAAATATGAGTGGCGAACTTATGGTGCAGTCACACACACACACTTTGACACACACCTCATCCCTGTAGGTAATATATATTCACGGGTTGTTTCCAGGGTAATGGTCACAATCCGCTGTGTGAAATTAATTAAGGTGGACATTTGAATTAATTAACTGGATGGGAGTGTGGCATTACACTGCTCTGGCCTCTGACATTAAACACACACTCAAACGGCCATGCACAAAGGCACACTAACACACACGGAGGACACACACAGATTAGATTTAATTACCACAGTGTAGATCATTGGTACAGAGAGGTTCAGCCTTAATTACATATTGTCCAGTTCCTCCGAGTGTGTGTGTGTGTGTGTGTGTGTGTGTGTTAAAGAGAGAGTATGAGACCTCAACTCTTTGTCTTGCAAGATTGCATGGCTCTTGTCTTTCTATTTAAGTATAAGTGCACTGCGTGCTTGTGTGTGTGTGTGTCTGTGTGGTGTGCATTACAAATAAGAGGTAGTCAGAGAGTCTGCCATCATTTCAGCTGCTGCCATCTTGACATCTCTCACACTACATGAAGATGAATGCAAAGTAAGCAGGTTTCACCTTCTGCTGCCCTAGTGGAACATCCACACATTTGGCAATTCTTACATCTTCTGCCAACTCAGCTGTAAAGTTAAGGCTTCACAGCTGCAATGCTTGTCTCTGCTGTAACCCACAAATTCACTTTTACTGTCCATTGGTTAAACAATATGCAGTATATGCTCCAGGCAAGAGTTCTAAGAGTGTGTAAATACTGCTAGGTGGATATATGAAGTTGGCCCAAAGTCAAATTTGAAAAAGGATAAATGAGTTGGGGACCACTGTCCAGCATGGAAAAACGGACCCGTATGACATCACAGAGGTTACGTCATGTCAGCTTTCGGAATCTTAGAGAAAATTCCACCCTCCAGACTTCTGGGAGTGGTTGCACCTTTAAAGCGTGTCATCTTCAGCACCAACAGGAAGTAATTCTTGTGATGTCATAACGGTCGGTTTCCCTAATATTCCTCGTCGTTGTCGTCTTCTTCGTCTTTCTCCCTTTAATCCTTTATCCTTTCATTTTAGATGTATCTAAATGTTTTTTCTGGGGTTTTTTTTGGAAATTACATACATGCTATGTCATTTTAATCGGGAAAACAAGAAATACGATTACACCATTTTAGACAGCTTTCCCATTTCATATGTGGCCTATTATGTAAAAGTTTGTAGACTAACAGGAAAAACACCTGACCCTGTGTGAAGGAGACACCTTCACCGTCACTGACCTATCACCTCTCAGCACTGAGGCCCAGCTGCTGTGATCCTGTAATAGTGAAAGGAACACCTCATCGTGGGAAACCTTTTGACTCAGTCGAGATCCTCGCGTAACGGCATCAACAACTTCCGCAGCACTCACATGCTCATGCACATTACAATAATATTCTCTAAATGAGGTCCATATTATCGGCTCAAAGTCACAGAATTGGCCGTATGAAATTCCGAGGTAATATTGTGTTCTGTTTGTAAATATCCAGACGTTGTTTACTGATTGCAATGTGCAGATCGACGCAAGATTTGAATTTGATAACCTTCGCCTAATCCCATAAAGCCTTTAATGTGCTTGAGTTTTAGCATAAAGCCTCCTTGCAATAGAGCTATTGAGCATCCAGTCGTATGCTGCACACTTGATGTGATGCTTGTATACGGCCAACAAGAGAGCTGACACATTGTTAGACTTGCCAAAGTGTGCTCTCCCCAGTGAGCAACAAGCCCCTTTAACAGCTGAATAGCACCGGCCCAGCATTTTATGAGCCTTTGTGGGGCAGGAAATGTGTCGATAATACTTTGGTAAGACCTTCTTTAAATCACAGTCCCCAGTCACAATAAAAACAACCTTGGGATGAGTATCCCCATGCCTGCTGATCACATTATAAAGTTTCTTTAACGAGATAGTCTCGCCTTCGGATGGATCTGCGCTGATGAAAAGAGGAGAACTCCTAAGGTTGATGCAAGGGTATTTTAGGATGAGTGAAGGAGAGGAGGAAAGTAATCAGGAATTTTATTAAATAATAATAATTTTAAAAAAATGCATGAAACATTGCTTCAAAAGCCAAGAGGTTCCGAAATGAGGTGCCAGTTCATTGTAAATACCATTCTTCTGCTCATCGTTGCCCTGACTCTGCTGTTGATACCAAATTCTTACCCTACCAGAAATCTACCTACAGATTCCTGCGTTTGCTAATGAATAAATGGACATAGTATTCTGCTTTCAAAGTTAGGATGCGTTCGGCTTTCATTCCCACGTTAAAAGTCTTTGTTCTGAGTGGCCTGCTGCAACACTGACAAAATACACAGACTGAGAAACAAACACTCGCTCTAGTATCAAACTTGGTCTGTGTCTAACCACCTGTTGATGTCAACATGCGACAGAAGGAAAGACTCTTTCAAAATGAAGCTTTCAGGGCTCTCCAGGACTGATGGGTTTGTCTCACAGGATGCATTTCTATAGCTGTGGACCTCAATTTTTATATTTTAACTGTTCAGTGCCAAATAACATGACAATTAAAGTTTGTTTAAAAACAAGAGTACCTCATGTATCTTACCATTTGCATGTAGCAGCAGAATTTGAGATTTAGATTTCTTCTCTTGTAGCCCATCCGCTTCGAGCTTCGACGTGTTGTGGATTTGGCGATGCTATTCTGCTCTCCGTGGTTGGATAGTGATTATCGCAGTAAACTCATCCATTCTGTCAGCTCATTCTCACCACACGAAAAGGTGTATCCACCTCTAAAACTGACGATCACTGGATTTACATATACTGTATATAAATAGTATATAGTTGCACCATCCTGTGTAAACTCTCGAGATTATAGTGCTTGAAAATCCCAGGAGATTAGCAGTTTCTGAAATTTCTGATGTTTGATGTGAGCTTTAACTGAAGCTCTTGACCTGCATTTGCATGATCAAACATTTCTCATGGGTATGCTAAAATATTTCATCCTTTAAAGCAGATTAAGTGGTTTGAATGTTTAATAGGTTGTTAAGTCGGATACATTCATATTCATGTAAAGTGGAAACGTGGTGTTCTGGGTTTTTTCATTGTTTTAGGGGAATTGTTGATTCTTACGTCAGACTGATGACTACATCATTTCCTGTTGTTTTTACAACATTAACGTTTCCCTTACTGAGCATCCCCATCGCTCTCCCAGCCCGTAGACCAGACATCTGATAACGCTGTCTCCCACCTTGATTCTCCCATTGTGGTCGCCAACATAAAATCTTCAAGGGGTACAGTTTGTCTTCACATGGAGCTTCACTTTCACACGGGCCAGAACCATTAAGAACCACTGAGAGGGTCCCCAATTCCCAAAACTGCACTGAAATATCAACCCGGGACAACTGAGGTGACAATTGAAGAGCCTCCTCAACCGTGAGACGTGAGAGCTTGGATAAGGCAGCATCAGACACACATGGGAAGGAGGAAAGGCACATCGTGGAACGTAAGGAAAGCTGAGATTATCTTCTGTTGTTGGCAGAATGAGCGTGATATAAAATCCACATGATTTATGATGCTTTATGGGTAAACATCCATCCATTATCTCTACCTCTGATCCATATCTGGGTCACAGTGGGGTTTCAGTCGATCCCAGCAGTCACTGGGCGAAAGGCAGGATGCACCCCGGACAGCTCACCACTCTATGGCAGGGCTGACGCATAGAGACAGACAACTCAGTCATACTCCCATTCACACCTATGGCAGATTTAGATACTACAGTTCACATGTGTGGGTGGGAGGAAACAATACGAAATAAATGGTGCCAATTTGGGCATAGTGCCTAACCCGTCCTCTGATATCCTCTGACATTTTCAATTTACAAATTGTGATCTGAATCAACACTGATTGAATTTGCAGACCCAAAGAGGAGCATAGTTGAGAGTAATTCATGTCATTTTAGTTTTTAACGAAGAGCCTAATTATTCGGGAACGTAAAATAAATGTCCTTGATTCTATAGCTTTTATAGCATTTTACATTCAATGAGAAAAGGTGATGAAGGAAGAGGTAAGCGAGAGTAAGTGAGGGGGAAAACTAAATATTATGATGACAGTAATACGGTGGGAAGATTGAGAGAGGTGAGGTAAAGGAAAATGAGTTACAAATGAGCAGGAGGGAAGATTAAGGACTAATCGCTAGATGGAGTGGATGCTGTAACAAAAAAAAAGCATATCAATAAAATGCCATGTCCTTTCTTCACTTGACTGGAAAATTAAGAGATTAAAATTAATTGAAGTGGAGGCAGTTGAGATGTCAAGGGGAAAAATTTCTGTCTTTCGCATCTAATTATTTCGCTCAACGCTAGCATCCACCCAGCAAAGTCAACTCACTGTTGCATTTAAATGAGATGGGAGTTTTGGATGCGATTGGTCATTATGGAAGTCTTCTTCAATTACACCTGTTGGTATGGTAATGGTACTGATGCTGCTGCAGCCTTCTCTATGCTGTATCAGGATGGCACTCTACTATTTAAGCACCTTATAGACCTTCTCTGCCTTTCCTTCTACCAGATTATCTCTCTATCCATCCAGTTCCGTCTTTAAAGACTATTTCATGCTTATAAAATGATAATTTCCATGTGAAACCAGTCCCAATCCGCACTGTCTCCTCTGTCAGCATTGAAAATCATTCATCCTCGGAACCTAGTTACAGTCTTTTTCCCGCCTCATCACAGAAAATGATCTCTTTTCCTCTGTGTTTCTCCGCACTTCTCAATTTCTGAAACGGGGCTTCATTACCTGTCTTAATATTCTCCTCCACACCTCGGGGGAATCTCCTCTGCAGCCTGGAGAGCTGTGTGAACTGTATGAGACGGGCCGTTCAAGAGCAGAGAGATAACCAGTAAACATCAGTGCAGAGGTGAGGAGCAGATTCCACAATTACTTTTCAGTCCATCATTTGCTGCATAATAACAAAATAGGCGATACTTAACGTTTAACCAAAGAACATTTACAGGGTTCTGATTTTTTTCATCCACATTCACAAATATTATATCACCGGTTCAGTATAATTCTATTCTTGATCTACTCCCTCCTTTTTTCAGCAATTCTGTACATGCTGAGTGAAAACGGGTTATATATGATACCCTGGCCTCGTGCACGCCATTGTAAATATCATGTTACAACCACATGTAATAATCACTAGTTGACATAAAAATACGAATACAAATAATTTGTCCACTTTGAGTATGTCGATGCGAGTATGATCAGGTTGAAATTCTTTCGTATTGTGCTGTTCATGGTATTTCATGTTTATATCTGCCATGTTATGTCAGCAGCGATGTGTTCAACCTTGATTATTTTATTTTGAATTGACGACTGGAAACTATTCTTGGTAACACTCTGGAGCTATTACTAAATTGTCTTCTGCTCCATTCGTGAAAAGCACAGTCCTCTGTGTCTACGCTGCAGTCCCCTTGGTGTCATTTGACAATCCTCTGTCGACTGTCCCTTTTTTAGCAGCATTTCTAAGTCCCCGCTGCCTGCGTCGCTCCATTCACTGGAGTCGTTCCAGTTCCTTCCCTTGTTTTTTTGCCCATCATCGCATATTATTTCCAGTTATTACTGGCTTCATTTCATCCTGCATCACTGTGCTACTCTCCAATGACCAATTAGATATTTGGTTGCCAGCTGTTTCACCAGTGATTTGTCGTAATGTGCAGCGCTGCAAGGGACATATGATTTGTTTATCTTACAGGAATTGAAGAAGGTGAAACATTTATTTATGTTTCCCTTTTCAGTGTGATCATGATTTTTTTCATTCAAATCTAACGTCAATGTATCTGTCTTTCATGTATCTGGGTTCTCCTGCCGCTCTTTTTTTTTTTTTTTTTTTTGCCACATTGCAAATTTCCCCACTGTGGGACAATAAAGGATTATCTTGTCTTATAGTGTGACACTGTCGCCTATCCTTTATATGCCCATCATGTCTTATCCCTTGGACAGATTCCTGTTTCTGTCATGTACACTTCTGAGCTTTGGAAGCCATTCCCAGTTCACTCTTGCTCTCCTGTGACACATTTTAAACAGTGTTTCATCATCAAGAGAATCCACTTCATCTCTCTCATGTTCCGCTCTGGTAAACCATCGCCAGCTTTGCAGAGAGCTTTGCAGAGAGGCCAGCGTCAGGAAATTCCCGTCGCAGCAATGAGA
>OMNV01009156.1:32194-82042 GCA_900303265.1 Brotula barbata | reverse complement strand
TTTCTCTCCTTCTTCTCATACACTTATGCCCCATGAGTATGAGCCCCATCATCCATCCATCATCTCCTTCTTTCTTTCTGTCTCTCTTCTCACACACACACACTCCTTGTCAGTATCCATCCATTAATCTTTACCATTTAATTTTTCTTTCTTTCTTTCTTTCTTTCTTTCTTTCTTTCTTTCTTTCTTTCTTTCTTTTGTTCTTTCTTTCTTTCTTTCTTTCTTTCTTTCTTTCTTTCTTTCTTTCTTTCTTCCTTTCTTTCTTAATGATTTCTTACTTTCCTCTCTCACACACACTCCTTGTTAATATCCATTCATCCATCTACCCGTGACTTTATTTTTGTATTTTTTAATACACGAGTCCCCAACGCCCACGAGCAGCGTGAAAAACTCTAACTCCACTCCAATGGTTATAACAGTGCCGCACTGTTATAAACAGGACACAGTATTGTATTCTATAATCTTGATGCTTGATGTGGTGTTCTTTGCTTTAACGTAGCGTGTCTGTGTGTGCCTGCATGTGGTGTCAGCCACACGGAGGGTTGTATTCAGTTTTGGTCTGAAGAAGATGATGGGATTTATTTTCTGTGCCAGGTTAACAGTGTCAGCTTTAGCTCCTTCCTTTTGTGTCTGTTTCTCCTACCTCGGTGTTTGTTTCAGTCCAGGTGGGTGCTGAGGGAGCAGCAGCAGGGGTTTTGTCTGAACCAATCAGCCTTTTTTAGTGACACTGAAATTCAATACACACACACACACACACACACATACAGAGTTCAAAGCATGAAGTGTGTTCTGTATTCTCAGCTGATAATAATGAAAATCCTTTTCTATTATTAAATAGCCAGCACGTACAACAACAGGAGGAGGACCGTTGGTTTGTTACTGCTTTTTTCCTGGGCCTTACAAGTCAAATAAATTATAAAAACCTACCTTTCTTACAGTCTGTGCTTACAACAAGCTGCAGCTGGGGCCCTGAGCTTACAAAATCTCAGGCATGAACACCCACAGCATGAGCATAATGTGCACCAGGCCGCATTTATGCTTCAAGTGTGAGCATTGTGGCCACTTTAGCTGCCCGTGATGATGCACCTTGGCAGTGATCGATTTGCTGGTTGATGTACCAGCTAGCAGCCAGGGTGTTATACTGTTCTTTTACAAGCATGTTCGATAGCAGGATAGACAGTTAGATAAGCTGACCTCACCTGGAATGCAGAATCAAAAATATGACTTTAAAATATAATGAAATGGTGGGTGTCTGTTTTGGCAAGCAAACTTTTCTTCTTTTTTTTTGTAATTTTGTCATATGGTTCAACCCTTCAACGCAGGAAAAAAGCTGAGGCAGTTAAGTGTGGCAATGAAGGTGGCAACTCTATCTGTAGTTGATGCAGCGTTTGAAAAAAATCAATATAGTCGTTGCAATGGCAACGTTGTGAAGGATGGAGCAAAAAAAGATGTCTTTGTATTCTTTGATATCTTCAGCGAGTCCTTGGTCACATCACTGATAGATAGAGAAATTTCAACCGTTTATTTGATCATATCACTTTGAGGTAGATTCATTTCAGTGCCTATTGTGTTTATTTTATTATAAATATATAGAGAGAGGGAGCAGGATGAGAGAGAGAGAGCGAGTTGTGTGTGTGTGTGTGTGTGTGTGTGTGTGTAGGGGGGCGGGGTGGTTGTGGTTATAGGCTCATGTTCAGCAGCTCTCCGGATCGTGCACATCATCTCACCATGGTGTCGCGGCGCGTCGCTCCCACTCCGGGATCGGTTTGACGTGCGGGCTCTCCTCCACTCACTCTGACCGACCAACTGACGCTTACTTTTCATTTGGTTTTTACGCCATTTAAAAAGCAAAATTCACTCACAAACTAATTTAAAAAAAATAGAAAAGAAGTCAAATGGAGTGCACCACGCTGAGCAGGGAGGGAGCGGGACTCGCCAAGCCGCCCAAACATCTGTGGCGGCAGCCCAGGACTCACATACGGATCAAGCAGCGCTTCCACTCGGACACCGAGCGCTACCTGTGCCGCAACCGGACCCTGGAGAAGCTGCGACCCGGACTGAAGAAACCCCGCATGTCCTGGCCCTCCTCCCTGAAACGGTACCCACACGTCCTCCCGATTAACTCTGAAACTAAAGCAAACGTCTCATCAGGTCACTAATAATGGCTGTCATGGCATGAAACGGGTTAAGATTAAAAAAACAAAACAAAACGCGTTTCTTGCGGAAAAATGCTTTGTAACAAATTCAATAATCAATTAATCGTTTCAGTCATTGATCAAGTAAAATGCCAAATAGTTGTTTCAATGATTTTCTGTTTATATCAGTTTCACGTCATTTTAAATTGAACCAAACAGACAAAATAACAGTTTTCTGGAAACTGCAATGCTTATAAAATATATAATTTAACCATGAATGATGGTGAAACCAAGGCTGATATCAGGATCAGTCTGACAGATGGGCCGATCGGCTGAATGCATTATAATCTGAGTCACTTGTGACATTTGACACAGTTTGAACGAAACCTCCCAAACCAGTGTCCCAGTGGTCATCAGTCAATATTCTGTAAGTTTGACTTGAAATTGAATATTCTGCTGTAGGGTTTACCTTTATTACCCTCACGAGCAATGCAGTTATTTATTATTCAACAAGCCTTACCAAACTTAACTTGGTGTTATCTCAGTTTTGTACGTCATTCTTGGCAGTCCTAGAAATTCCCCACAGATGGTATAAAATCATAATTTGAGGCAAAGTCTGTTTTGTATTGGGGAAATCAGTTAAGAAGGGCGTGTGGGTAGCTCATGGGTAGCAGTCATCTGTATTGCCCTGAAGAAGGGATCATCTTTGCTCAACTTGTCCATACCTGGAGCTTGTAACCTATAGTCACAAACCATGCCTCATGTCCCTCTGTATCAAGCTCAGAACATGTCAATCAAGATTCAACAGGTTTATATTTCCAGCCCATCTATACATAAATGCTGTATGAATGATGTTAAAAATTGAAGGCAGGGTACTATGAATATGTTGGTATATGCAGGTGAATGTGATGCTTTTTTGATGGATATCATTTTTGATTGAATCATCTGAGTGAAGAGGAAGCGATAAATAAATCTGGGGGAAAAAAAGCGAGCATTACAAAAGGTGTGAAAGTAAGCACAATGCATTAAAGGTGGTGGATATCACAGATAAAATGTGAGACATTCTCTGTCTAGACGAGCCGATAAGTCTTCCGGAAAAAAAAAAAAAAATTGAAAGAAAACAAACAATGTCACCCAGAATTCAAAGTTAAGATTATTGAAATGAAACGGAAGCAAATGCTGTAAGGAGCAGGAATTTCATAGATAAAATGTACGTGTAATAAAGACGAAGAATCCTGATATATGCATATAAGGACAGCGAGAGCGAGGGTATGAAACTGAGAGGACACAGTGTGTGTTGGCAGGTGTGCATTTGCATCATTTTGTGCATGTGTGTGAAAGCAGATTCTGTAGAGAAACAAAGGGGTCGTCTGAATTCACTGATACAGGCCATTAAGTTAAATTTGCTTCCCGGCTAAAGTTTCTACGACATCATACTCTATATTTGACTGGCCTCAACCACATCATATCGCAGTCCTCTTCCTGCCAGCACCCAGAGATCTACCAGTGTGAATGCCTTGTGCACATTGACTGATGGTGGTAGAAATGCAAACAGGTTGAGCGGGAGGTGGGAGTGAAAGCAGTGAGTCAGTCAACAGTATAGCCACAAACAACACCGCTTTTATCCCTCACTCGATTCAACCTTTACTTGTTTGTGAACGTATAGAATGGCTGTATCCCAGTCTCGATGAGTCAGATCAATATTTAGTAACGGTGGTAAAGGACCGAACCATGCCTGTTGTTCCTCTGGGAGAAGTGTATTCAGGCACAAAAAAATGAGCAGTCCAGAAAACTGATTTAATCGATTCTCATCTCATCAAACTGCAGTTCTTATTGTGGTGTTTTACACATCCATACCTAGTAAAATCTATTTTTTCCACCTTGACCTTAGCAGATTCTCTCATTGTTGAAATTTTCACCAAATCACCTCCATCTCATAAAATTTGTTCCATCGCTTACTCTAACTGTCCCATCTGTGTGAACAAAGAAAATCTTCTTCTGGAGCTAGTTTGTCTAGTCCTTCATCTGGGTGTGTTTATTGCTTGAGGTCGCTGTCTGAACCTGATGGGCCTCCAACTCAAGGCCAGATTCAGATTTTTAACATAAATTTTACATTTGCGTTCAGCTCAGCATGCCAGATTTGCCAGTAGCAATGTCACTGTGGCAGAAGGCAATGTAGTGAACGTGTAATTTTACCTTCACACCAGTAGGGGGGGCAGAGTTTTGTTTTAATTACACCTGCAAGTGGTTGTTTTGGTGCCTTGCACTTATGAGTTGTGTTCACCAAGTTATTGTAAATCAAAATATGTAAATCACGCCACACCTTTGTCTTCAACCATGCAGAAATGCAGTTCAAGTTATGATAAAGACCAAAACGTATGGGATAGTCAGTCATTCTGATGCAAGTGAAATAAAATTATAGCAAAAAGGACAAGATGGCTTTTATTCAATTGTGTTAATAAAAAATAAAAAAATGATGCGATTGTAAGGATGTTGAGTTTTCTCTGGTACGTTTTGGGATCAGGTCCACTCGACGTTGTTTTGTCGGGCTCTGATTGGAAACACTCTACTCAGATGCAAATTCATTGAACGGCCATAGGGTTTGGACTCAAAACAGCACTGATGAGTTGCACATTTAGTCAGGGATGTAATTCAATGTCTAGTTTATTTACATTGTATGTGTGAAGTGAACGTAAATGTTATAGAAAGTGCTGGTAAGAGGGCGGATGTGTACAAAGACATGGTTTCATGTGCTCAGGTTTAGGCTGAAGGCTGCTACCACAACTGAATGAGTCAGAAGGTAGAGATTCTCTCATTCACCTAAGGACATGTACAACACTGACAAGAATCCATTTTATCCCTGGCGCATGCATAAACCAAACTGCTCTCATGCTGATGGTTCTGCACTATGAGTGTGCATTTTGTGCACTTCCAATCCGTCAGTTGTGAGCGTGGAATGTGTGATGAGGACTTATATAGTCAACTTGAAACAGCAATAGCCTGTCAAAAGTACCTCTTCACACCAGGATGGTGAAATATTACACCCTTGCTATGGAGTCCATCTGTTTTCCCGGCATGATGGCATATGGGTTCCCCACTAGGTTATCTGAGGGAGCAGGAAGTTATTGAGGCAGAAAAACGGTTACCTAAACAGCCCAATATTAGCAAAGAAGCATATAAACACACTGACATGTCCCTCTTGGGAGTTTGGTGAATGCTAATGTAAATCCAACCACATGAGCTGACCTGCAGATGTCACTCGTAATGGGGATGCTCCTTTTATCAAGTTTTTTATGACACGTCCTCTCGTGTCACAGCATTCAGCAGAGGTGGCCAATTTTTCAAGAGATTTTAAGCACTGCTGATGGATCGTGCTGATCCTCTTTTGCTACCGGTGGCAGGGAGGTTATGCTTTTATCCATCTCGGTGGATAACCATTTTCATGAAAGCTGAGAGAGGACCTGTACATTGGTGGTGATTCAGACTTGGATCACATACTGTATATAGAATCAATGTGAATACCAAATATACAGCCACAACTATTATGTCCAAGATGCTATAAGATGTACACAATGTGGACATATCTTCAATTATTATGCATATCTATACAGAAGGAGATGATTTGATTGATGAGATTTTCCCGTTAACACTATTCTTTTCACTTTGGGATCAACCAATGAAATGGGAATAAGTCCACAGTAGCCATCATTATTGACAGACTGGGTTTCTGTACTTGTTTTAGCATGTAGTGGCATCTTTTCTTTTGCCCTTCTGGATAGCTCAGGAGGTATTTTCTGCCTCGCAACAGGGATTTCCTGGGTGTGAAGCCGTGGTCCTTTTTGTGTAATGTTCTTCTGTCTTCATAGTTACAATACTTCAGATGGGAACATCAGAAGTCATTAGAAAAAAAGAAGTTTTCTTTGTGCTTGTCCTTGACCTTGTCATTTTTCTTTATTAATTTCAAAGAACCTAGCCAGCGAGAAACAAAACAGGTCTATCTATTATTTCTGTGTTGTGTTTTGTTGCTTATGAAAAAGCCTTTTCTTTAGAAGTTTGCGTTTTCTTTCTAAACACCTGTCTAACAGGAGATTGTTGTTGGTATTTTTAAACATAAATTCATCTGTATCCTGCTGTGGTTGTATATGCAATTTGACATCAGAGTTTTTGTAAAGAGATAAGTCCTTCCTCTGAGATAGATGGAAATTAGAGTCATGATTGTAAAGGTGAAGATAAGGTTCCAGTGGCCAGGACATTGATTTATTGTCACCGCAGTTTATTGAAGAGGTGATGGAGGAAACACGAAGCAGCCCGCGCCCCACCTCCGCACTGTCAGCTGAAGACAATCAAGTCCACTGAGACACTGTTCAATCTCCGGGCTTTGTTTTGCAGCAAAGCTGTTAGTCTCTAACAATACGTCTGGATGATGAACACTGAAGATAACTGCTAGGACAGCACCGCTTCGTGTTGGTACTTTGTGGTGAAAGGGCTCAAATAACACCAGTAGTACAAGTGTCAATGTGCAACGGGGACTCAAGCGCAGGCACAACTTGAAATCCACCAACGTTAATTGGTTAGTCCAAAAATCAGAGTCCAAAACACAGTATGCAAGAAACAGGCAGGGTCACAACACAACAGGCTGGCAGGCAGAAACAGAACTCCCCGTAGCACACACAGAGAAAAATCAATTGAGATGAACTCGCAAGAAACAGAAGAAAACTAGGGATCTAAATAACCAGACAACGAGCAAATGAGGAACAGGTGAGACAAACGAGCTAATCAGATAATGAGACGAGGACATGGTAAACAAAATGGTAAATTAAAACTAAAGCACATGGCGATGAGACGGAGCAACGAAAACAACAGCGCGAGCAAAAATGGAATGCATATTAACACAAGATGACAGAAAACAAAGCACGGTGACGTGATTTCACTAACAAGTGAGTTTTGTGTGTATGTCACAAAACATTCATAGTAGGTCTAAATATATGGGTTTTTAAATGCTGCAGTAAGGAAGAATGAAATCGGAAATGAAATCCAGATTTTCTCAACTGTAGATAAATGACACTGAATATGCATGTCTGAATAATTAAATGATACTGAAGGAGGTTCTCCTGTTTACAAGGCAAAGATCAGATCTCTAAACAGTCTCATGAAGCTGAATTGACGTATTTTTTCCTCTCCATACCAGTGTGTCGCAGATTATTGTGTTTTGCAATTATACAGTATGTCTCATCCCCTCATTTTGTCTTTGCTGATGAGGAAGCAACACAATCAAAATGTAAATCAGTTGAGCAAACAAGGTTTCCCAACTCATTCTAAATCACTGGGTTGCTTTTCTCTGACGCCAGAAAAGCCTCTCAATGGGTCCCTGCCGTTTCCGTTTCATGGTCTTTTATTACATTTGTCTCCTTCCAGATGGCTTTTATTCTGATGCACTGGTGATATGTATAGGACCAGGTCCAAAATCAGTTCTCAAGGTCCGCAATCAATCAATCACCACCGATTTATTAACAAGATAGTTGACCTGTTGTCACCGGGCTTTGACCAAAATGATGACATGTCAGCACATCCTTGTTTTCTGTTTTTAGCACTTTTCACCACAACAAATGATGTTCCCACTGAAAGAAAAAGAAGGAAGAAAAACATGAATGTGCTGAAAACATTTACTTTCAGTTCTGTTGACTTCTGAAAACACCACTTTTTTATCTGAAAATGAAAATGAGATCTTCATATTTTATATCATGTATTATTATTATCATATCATATTTTGTATTTTATCCATAAAATTACGCAGTGTTGCTTTAAATGTTAGAGATTGTTTTTTGTAAAAGTAATAAGCCAGACAGTCAGGATAAAATGTGTTTACCATTTCTCTAGCACAAAATGGAGAAATGGGTTCCCAACGGAAATGCTGTATTATTCCTTTTTGTTGTATTGGACAAATTAAGTGTGGAATTGCAGTTGTTGAGTCATTGCGCATTTTTGTTTCAAATGTTCCTCCCTCCTCCTGACATGATGCTATTAAAGTGGGAAAACTAATTATTGGATTCTCTGTGACTTATATCAAGCAGCAAGCTGCTGTTGCACAAAAGATTCTCCAATTTTATTTCATGCTGAAGGACAAGAAGCATATGGTTAAAAAGACGTGTCCGTTTAACAAATTCTTGTTGTCTTCGTGTTCTCTGTATATTTGCCTGCGGCTTGCAGGAACACTTGTGCAGAATTGACATTGTTTAAACACTTCTCAGGCAGACCAGTCGCCCGTAGCAGAATCAGGTCAGGCGTTTCTTGGAAACTGCGGCGCTGCCTGCTTGATAAACTTGTTTGTTGATTTAACTCAGGATGCGATGTTTAATGGTGCCCTGATGCTCTGTTATAATAAATCAGTCTCTAGTCCCCCCCTGCACAAAAACAAGAAATGGCTTTCTCAGAACGCGGTAAGGCTTTAATCTCGATATAAATCACTTAAACTTCATAACATCGAAAAAGTGAATTGCCTCAGTTCAAAACTATTCTACTTTTTGTATAAAAATGACTTGTAATTAATCATCAGGTGCCACGCACTGACTTACCGTTAGGATATTACACTCCTGGAAAAAAAAGGCAGCTTTTTTTTTAATTAGATTTGGTAACGCTACGGACAGACATAATTTATTTAAACCCATTTGTTCACTGTCATCCTTTCAGTACCGTTAAATTACAGTAACTCAATACAAAGTCCATCACACAACCTCAGGGGATCCCATCAGAAATTGCTTTGAACATCATTTCTCCATTAGAAATATGTTTGAAGAGTTGGAAAAGGGCAGCAGTCTCTAAAAAAAATCCTCCAGGGATCTAGCTTTAGTCCTTGAGCATTACTTCCAGGAAACGAGCAGAAGGAAGACGCCATTAAATAAAAATTATTTAACGTCTTAAAAATTCTAAAATGTAGCCTATGCTAAAATTTTCTTCTATTTCTCCTAATTTTTCTTTAAATGTGGCACTCTTGCAAAAGTGGCCTCGGTCCTCAACATTTTTATTTTTAATTATCTCATCTCTCAGCTCATGATATGTTGTTTTCAATATCACAGGCAGCCGTTCCAGTGTTAGCATTAGGTCGAGAGATCCTTTCTTTTAGTATGTTTCCCTCCAGCTACTCTCATTGCTCTACTCACCAAACCATACTCATGTAAGGTATATAGTCGTTGACCTTGACCAAGCCAACCGGTGGGAGTGGAGTCCATCTCCAGGCGTTGCACCGTGGTTGCCACTGCTCCTAAATAAAATGGGATGCCTTTACCCCTCAGGGATTAATAAAATGTATAATTTAAGTGAAATGGAAGCAGGTGGATTTCAAGGAAAAAGTAAGATGAGCCCTTTAATCTCAGCCAGGTTATTTGCTATTGTTTTGAAATATTGCTGTAATTGCTCTTTCTCCCTTTGGGCAAACGTGCTTGGTATTGCCAAGCGAGTAATCCCAATAACAAATAGGATTTCTGAAGCACGCCAGAGAGACAGAATGATGGCTTACAGGGGATGAAAAAATGTGATCTTGTCCATGTGTATACAGTGAAACGTGGTTCAGCGTCGGTAACACTGATGATCATCGAAATGAATGGAGAAGCTGTTGATGTACTTTGACGCGTTACCAAACAGTACTCGGAGTGTAGAGATTTCTTTTCCTTCCCTCGCATTGCTTTTCTTTTGCCCGTGACTATCGCACATGACTCCTTGTTTATTTGTTTTCCTGTCATTAGAAGTTAATGAGAGGAAATAACACTTTGCCCCTTCTTTTTTTAATAGAGAGCACTTGTGTGGAGCACCCTTATGCTAACACTGAACAACTCTGCAACATGTTCCCACACACAAACACATCATTCAATAATTCCAGGCCTGGCCCAAGCTATGGCGAGGAATTTATGTAGCTCAGAAGCACCTGATTTAACTTGACATTGCGGGAAAACTGCATCACACTACTATCTTCCCTCATTTATAAATGTCTCTGACGGCCTGCCTGTCTTAGCATTTGCTCTCAAAGAGCCATCGCTACAGTAGTTCCTCATTTGCATCTAAAGTAAACTATTCGTAACACAGAGAAATTAAGGCCTGTTTCAGTCTGACTGTACATTTCTACAGTCTGGGTGATGTTTTCAACTGTATTTAGACACACTTCAAATTCAGTTAATTTATCAGTTTATTTAAATGGAACGTTTAGGTGTGAACTTTCACAAAAGGACCGGGTCTGTTGCTCAAGTCCCCCACACACACCAGATACACCACACCCCCACATCCATGAGCTGTGACATGCCTGCACGACACAGAAACACAGCGGAGGATTGTAATATCCTCTGCTGATTTGACACGGCTGTTTCGATTTCACGTATGAGTATGATGATCCATGTATGATAAAGAATGATGAAAATTAATTTATGTAGAATGATAGATAACAAAATTGAGTGATACTTTGACCTATGATACGATTCAAACATGGATTAAGTATGTATTACAGTTCAGAGGATGCACAATGTACTTCTACAGCGGACTAGAGTACCAAAGAGAGGGCTACTGTAAAATGGAACATGTGTGTACATTCCACATTCATATAGCAGCATGCTGGGCAGGAGAAGCAAAGCAGCAAGTGACATTCAGAATATCAGCTATTTCAGACACCATACTTGTCATTTTGCCTGCTGATTACATGTTGGCGCCAACACCATCACCTTCCTCCTCCTTCATGGCCCCTTCCTCACCACCTCAGACCGAAGCAGTATATCTGTAATATCTGTGATTGCATTAGTTTGACCGGTAATATGGGAATCGAGGACCAACAGATCCGTCTCAGACGCAAACAGGAGGTGGCAGACATAATGAGGCTGATTCAGTTCTGGGGATCTGTAGGCGTGTGTCATGATAAGTCATAGGGAATCTCGCTGCCAATCAGTCAGATGAGTGGATATGGAAGTTTTCTTCCTGTTTATGAAGGTAATGCTATTTTGGAGGCATTGATTTTGGAGCTGATACTGCAACAGCACATTACCATCTTCTTCATATCATAAATCAATAAAAGTTGTGAAATAAAAGATATATATTTGGATAACTGCACAAAACCATAAATAATATAATGGATAGAATGTGTATCCTCTTATTTATGGTGGTCTTGGTTTTCTTGTTGTGCAATGATAACAGATTTCAGCGAGGCTAGAGCTCAGGCCACACTTTGTTTATGAACAAACTGCCACTCTAAAATTGAATTGGGTAGTAAAAGAATATTAAGCTCACTATTTAACTGTGTTAAAATTAAGGAAGTGATATTGTACTATTATTTATGTGGTGCCTTTAAGGGCTACATTGTTTTTTGTTTGTGCGTATGTTTCAGTGTTTTCATTTAAATCTGACCATTTGTGCTGTGACTGATTTTCATTTATTCATTTTTTGGTCTACGTTCTTTGCTTCGCAAACAGCAATGAAATAGAAATCTCTAAATCCCATTGCCTGCAGAGACTGTTATAATTTGATTTGAAGTCATAATTTATAACAATTTTTTCCCTGAAATAATTATAGCTGTATTAGGCAAGATTTGTATGTTAAAATACCCCAATATTAAAGGCTTAAATCACAAACTGGTGCTACAACAGAGAATAATGTCTTGTTCCTGTTATTTTGCAGCCTCTTAATCACAAATAATGAAATTCTGGTCTCAAGTAGGGACAACATTAAAAAATCTCTTAAACGCCCAGGAACAGACTATGCCAAACCGTCTCCTTATCAGCTGAACTAACCAACAGTTTTTGATGACATAGCGCTCAGCAAACCACTTATGCCTGATTTCTGCGACAAACAAACACAGTGCATTATCTCTCAGTGCCACTGAAGGTCAAGTGCAAGAAGCTGTTTCCAAATTTCAGAAATGTACCGCCGCTACTTGATCCATGTCTCACTTGCTGGTGAGATGATCTCTTTGTTTCAGATGCTGCATACACACGCGACAAACAGAAAGTGAGTGTTGATGATTTGACTCCCACACATTTTTAACTTCTCCCAAACATTGTATGTGGTTATCATGAATATATGACAAATATTTGTAACCATTTGTTCACAAATCGCAGACTTTAGAATCTGCAAAGCAGTGACGATCACAATTTCCACATCGCAGTGTCAATGTGGAAGCTGGACTGCAATCACTGGACAGATTTAACAGATTGAAGATGTCCTACTGCTTATCCATATACTTCTTCAGTGTCCATTTTGTGTTGCGGGCGTAGTTAAGGAGGCTGTTGGTTTGCAATCCAATGTTCCAGTCCAGTCACTTTAGCTTCCAAGATGACTTGAAACCACAGACCTCCCCGTATCTCAGAAAGGGAGATGCAATCTGACTGCATCCATCACCGCCTGACTGAGGTCTGGGTGATAAACTGGAAAGTCACGATGGGGATGCAGAGCTGTGTCTTTTTGCTTGCTAAATTCTGCCTGCTGTTGTCAGGCTTTCTCAGTAAATTATTGTTCAAGCAACCACAGCAGGAACAGCTGAGTCCCCCCATTTAAACAGCTGTGAATCCTCACCCTTATTACTTTTTTGGACACCTGGACCTCAGTTTTTCATTATGATTGTGACGGTTGGCAATAATTACATATAAGTTAATATCACCTGTGTGCATGAATCATTAAATTATGTGGGTGCAAGAAGGTGCAAGAGCTTGAGGGGTTATTATGAGGAATTGGACAGCAAGTTATGACATCAGATGTTACCCATAGACAAAAACCCTGACCTTGTCTTTTTCTTATCCCTCATTAATTGCAATGTTTCAGTGTAAAACTATACCATGCAAAGTAATAAATGGACATATGAGGTGATTTATCTAAATACCAAACTCAGTCCAAGTCGAAGATAAATTAGTCTACACGAGATTGAATGTTAATGCGTTAATTATGGTAAAACTAGTAAATAAAAAACACAAACAGAAAACAGTCCTACAGCCACTGATAAATAGAGCTGAGGTAAAAACTTTCTCCCATTTATTTGCTAATGTCTGCCGAAGGAGAATAGTGCATTAAGCTTCTATATGTCATGGTATTTCTTCACTTTCCAGGGTGGGTAATTACAGACAGAATACAGTTTTTCTTCACGAAAGATTAAGAAATGCTGAATGTTTTGACCTTTTTGTGATAGCCAACTTCTGGGTGTGACCTTCTGATTAAAATGTTATCGATGAACTGTCATGTTTAGAACTGTAAGTTCCCCTTTATTTTGGTGAACCTCTGACTCCCAGTCCATTTGGCAGATATTAGTGGTTTAATAAGCAATTAGTGATGAATTGCCCTTTAATTAGGGAGATATTTCACTCGTTTGTTGGTCTTTGTTTCATTCGGGATCTGCATTTCTGAACATTCAGACATTTTTGCCATGGGAGCGAACGGTGCTGAACTGTAAAACCATTTCAAGACCAATAAATACCTGTTGTGACATGACATGCAGTACATGGGCATGTGGTGTGAAACCATGAAGTCATTTATCGCCAGGCAGGAGGTTTTCAGTTGTGTGAGAGAAGCAGGTGTATTTAGGGACATATGTAAATGAGCACCAGCCAGCTTTTGTAATTGACATTCCCCGCGCTGTTCTTCACGCCTCATGCTGTGAAACACATTCTGGTGCTACATCATCACTCTGTAAGTGCTGAAACACTCCACCTCCACCCAGCAGTGAAAAACATATGTGGTTTCTAAATACAGTAATGTCCTCAGCCCTGGTCTCAAATTTCAGCCCTCTGGGTGGAAGATGGCAATAATAATAACGAGCAAAGTCAACTCATGTGTCTGTCATAAAAGAATTTCATTGCTACAAAATACTTTTACGCCAATGTATCTATTCTCTGTCTGGTAGTTAAAATATGAGCTCATTTTTTCTTATTTATTACTCGTACCAACAATGTGCGACTTCAGCTATGACATTAATAGACCTAGACAGCTACCACCCACCGGCAATCAATTACCTTCTCCCATTACTTTGCAGAACGCTTATATAGGACACACAGGCAGTGAGTGAGATAAAATACAGTAAAAATCAGAATGTGAGGCTACAGTCATCTGAAACCCGTTGTGTGGCGACAAATCAAATCCTCAGAAATGGTCTCAGAAGTATTAGATCTCCCTGCTGTGCCACTGAATGTGTCCCAGTATCAAACTGTGTGCTGTGATAATTAAGGGTTGTGCGAAACATTATTGATGAAGAGATTTGAAGAGGCAATGGTTTATTCATTTGTTTATTTAATAATGTGGAGTTCTGCCTGTCTTTTCCCACAAGAGGTTGTGTTTTTGATATGGAGACCTGTATGCTGGTCAGATGAATGTAGCTCTAAAACCAAGCTGGTGGATATTGGTTGTAGTGGGAAAGAAGATACCAGTAACTCACAGATGGGCATCATCCTGGGACTGTGCTGAAAAACAGATGAGGTTTCAAATAAATTGCGGAGAACTCGATAAGGGATGAATACTGACCAAGGCAACAGAATGACACATTTACAAGTTGTTTAGCTTTGCAGGGGGTAATAAAAGTATTTTTCACACTCAAGACAGGGACTGGCTTCTGCCTTTGTGGAGCAGAACTGCTGAGAGGCTGATGGATCATTAGGACAGGCAGTGTTAACATGGGTGTCATTTCCAATTGTAGTAATACTCGCATGCTGTATTCTTTAAGACTTATTTGACAAGATACAGGATAATGGTCCCATTTCATTTCATCCTGTCCTCGCGATGTAAGTTGACTTTTTGTTGCTAATGTCCCAGTCTGAGTAATCTTACCTCGCTAAGAGCTCTAATCATGGTACAGACAATAAAGCTCAATGTTGGATAAGGTTGAAACTTCGGCTTTGAACATCACTTAGCTGTGGGCCTTCTGATCCCGTGTCCATTTGTGACAGCAGGTGTATACTTTGAATTTATGCTTGAATCCTGACATTTTGATCACAGAGCATCTTTCTAGGAGCTGCTGTGGCCCATCAGATCACATTATCCCCCTGCGTCCAATGCTTTATGACCTTTTGCCACATGGTTTGTGCGGAGATGTGACAGGTTCTGAGGAAAACAAGGCAATGTTGTCAAAACAAACAATGTCATATGGGCTTCTTGACTCTGCATTGCCTCTGTTTACATATTTTGCTCTATGCTTGAAAAAGTGAAATTGCTGTCTGTCTCTTTCTCCCATTTGCCTTCTTGAAGTTTCATTCTGCCTTGGCAACGGTCATCCATTTTATATGTACCGCGTCCATGACCAGTTCTGAGTTTAAAGCAGCGATTTGCTCTTCTTCATCACCTATATTTTAGGAGGACAGTTGCATTTATTCCAGCAGCTCTGCAGCAGCGGCAACAGGTGTATGCAGGGAACAGAGATGAGGCAGAGACCCAGCAGATGTCCTGTTTGGATAAGACACACTGATTGCCGTTCAGCAGCTCCTAGTTGCTAGGAGATGTTGCCAAGCATGACAGACAGTTGGATCTGGGCCTCTGTGATGAATGTTGCGATGGTAGAGCTATGGCTCAGGCTGTCGTCATCACCCCTCGCAACCCCCCCAAAAAATCAGATCAACCAGAACAATACAAACACATTCAAAGTATTCATTCAGAGGCTTACACGAGTGGACAATAACATATTAAAGTAGAATTTATACCCTTTATATTACAATTTGTAATCATACTTTGATCAAGTTTAGTCAGGTATAGTTTACCACCATCTTGGAGAGATGGTGGGGAATGACCTAATTCAGCAGATCAGACATTTTGACATGTATTTAGTGCAGCTTTTAGTTTAGTTCCGCTCTCACAGATGTCACAGAGGTAAAAGACTCAAGAGCACAGGCTACCAATGGATGGACAGTATTGGCACTATTTGTAAGTGTAAGGTAAAACATAACAGGGACTATGTTTTATTTAGAAGGATTTGATTAATCTCAAACAAGAAAAAAAATATAGCACAAATAAGAACAGTAAAATATTTTAGCTGTTTTTGGCATTAAAAATGTTATTACTGAAGTCATTGTCACGGGTCACCAGTAATATCTCCACAGACCACGAGGGGGCCACAGACTACTGGTTAATGGATGTTTGAAGTCTAGCCACAGCCAATCACACAACTATACCGACATATTAATGATCTTACTGTATCTGTGTCGTTCACTCACATCTTCAGTCTAGTTTTAAGGTACAAAAGAAAAAACAAACTCCTGCAGGTCATCCGTGAGACATTCACTCGTGAAAATGTCATCTTTGTCTTTATTTAATGTTGGATTGTGGCAGTCGTCAAATCCGCTCGCAAAGCCCATCAATCAGTGACCGTAACAAGGATTTATGTATTTGCTGTCGAGGCCATTTTAGCATCCATACTGAGAAACATTAGGGATGGGATTTGATCTGCACTCATGAAATCCAACCAGCAGGAATGTGGTAGCAACCTGCTGAGAGTTTGTTCAACATAGGATCTTGGCTTTGATCCTACTCTGTGGCATTCTGAGCCTCCTCATGTTCCTGGCTCCTCTTCCTCAGGAGCTGGCTGAGATGTGATGACTCCATCTGTGAATATACCACCAGTCAGCACTTGTTCGGGTTTGCGGTGGTAATTCTCCTGGCAGAGCTGTAACATACAGTAATCGTACATATTACTTCCTCCTTTTCAGTTTTACATTTCACTTTAGACGGTAAGTATTTGAAGTATTGAAGTATGAAGTATTTGATATGAATCACCAGCGTTAAGGACAACCTAGTGCAAAGAATGTGATGATTCAAATCCACATTATAAGTGGAGGGAAAACTGCCTAGTATCATTAAGTGATAGATTAAGTGCAGCTACAAAAATAAGAGCTGTAGAGAAATGTCACCCTCTAAAAAACAGACTCACTGATTAATATTATCAGATGTACTGCATTTATTAAATGCCACCAGTAATGGAATTCTACGCACAAAGTGTCAGTAAAAGATAATACTGTACATAAATCTGTAGAATGAAAATGCTGAATCTGATAGTTGGCTTGAATAATCACATCTCTGTGTAACACAATATGCAATTTTTCATCTAGATGAAAAATCTGATGTAAGGCCTGTTGTTTTTGTGGAAAAAATGTAATGTAAATGTCATAAAGTAATGTCAGCTTTATTCATTTGAGCTGAATGATTAGAAAAGTTGAATTTTAGAAGTAAGGGGCCAGAGAGTTGTTGAGTACACACACGCACACACATATATATATGTATATATACAATTGTGTGTTTGTGTCTATATATGCATATACTGTGTATGCATATATGAAAAAACTGTGTATGGATATATGGATGAATAGTGTTCTTGTCTAGATGACCTTTTATTTTAAAATGCAATGTATGATGTGTTCTAGGAGGAAACAAAAAACTGTCTGATGCATTGAAAAATCATCTTTAAAAAAGAAACCACAGCACTCCTCTGTAAAAATGAATGAACAGGAATGTATTTTTCATTCTGTATTACCTGTGAGGTGAATTATTTGATTTAAATTCAAGCAAAGGAAAATTCTCTGAGGCGATAGCTGATTGAAAATGCACAACTTTTGAAGAAATGTCTCCTTTTGATAAAACCATCCTTGGCAGAAGCTTTCAATCAGAGCTGCAACTGGGCTATCAGGATTTTTGATCAAATGAAATGTTGTAATGCTATTATATCAGTGTTTATGGGGTTAATAGATAAAGCAGCGTCTTCTGTCTACCAAAGTTTTGTTGATTTTCAGGTGTCTGACGCAGGCTTGCTCGTCTGTTTACATTGTGTGTCTCTCCCCATAACTTTTTGTTTGTGTGTGTGTGTGTGCGTGTGTGTGATCCAGTGTTTGAGGTGGGTGGAGGAAGGTGATGTGACTCAGTCGAATAAATAGTTCCGTAGATGCCCGCATTAGTCATTTTTTTAAAGAACTGGGATTCAGCTCCTTATCTTGCCACCCCTTTGAGTCATAATGCCAACAGTTTGATGACTGGGCCCACGCAGACAGCTTTGTATGCTTTGAATTATATTCTCCCACTCAGTCCACCCTTCTTCAATCACAACCTTAATGGCATGCTCATTTGCAAATGATGTGGACTATTTTCAGTGGCGGAGGTTTGAATATCACTGCAGCCATTGATTCAATAGATATGCTGCACGATTGTACAAAAGTTTAGAAACTTTCTGGCCAGCTTCTCAAACCCCACGGGATAACTTATCATTTTGTTAGCCAATATCAGGTTGTGCGTTTAAGCGTGGGCACCATCTGCTGGTTACATTTGGCAGCCCTCTCAGACAGCAGCTGTGTTTTGGTGAGTGAGCTCATTGCAAGTTACCCCATCTGACCCCTCCCGTGTTAAATCAGTTCTTTGGCAGTCGCCCCCTTAGGCTCAAGAGCTCTTCTATTTCACAGCTTTTATGCTTCATTAAAATGGGTTCCGGGTGACAAAGAGGAATTGTGACAGATTGTATTAGAAATGTTGGACCTATTCTCTGGATGACTCTGAAGATGTTAATGTTATTTTCAATCCAGATTGGTAGGAAAGGATTAGGTCTTCCTACCTCCTTCAGTGGTTTCACATGTAGGTTTCATATAAACCCTACCACTGCCGGTTATAGACAAGTGCACCTTAGTTTTGTAAGGCTTATCTCTTGCAAACTCAGACTTCCTCATTAGACGATTGATTTTGTTTGACAGTTGATGACTTGAGCAACAACAGTGCTCAGTGAAAATTTGACTTGGGTTCTTCCAGTTTTGATGTATTTGTTAGACCTAGATGGAAAATCATTGATTTCACCAGTTCATATAGAAGCTTTCTCAGGTAATGACGATCTTTATATGGACTAAATGGGGAATGGACTGCATTTTTATAGCGCTTTTATCCAAGGCGCCTTACAATGTTTTCCTCACATTCACCCATTCACACACTGACAGCCGAGGTAACCATGCAAGGGCCACTTGCTTGTCGGGAACAATTTGGGGTGAGGGTCTCTTGGGGACCTTCGACATGGAGGAGCCGGTGACCCTTCGATCACTAGGTGATCACCCTACCACCTAAGCCACTCCGCCCCTATATATTTGGGTTAAGGATTTCATTTGTGTTTATCTGCTGCGTATATAAGGCTCTAGAAAGCATTTTGTGACTATCATGCATCTCATATGATCTCTCATGGATCACCCAGCCTCAAATGTTAGTATAATGTTTGACTCTCTATTATTTGAGGATTAAGCAGGAATTGACCCGTGATGGAAAATGATGTTTAGTAAATGTTTTTTCTTCAACATTTAAGCTTCGCTGATACATTTACAATGCAGGACAAATCTCTCAGTCATCAGAATATATTAGAGATATGTTTAGTAGGAGCAACATTCCTCAAGGATGATACCAATCAAGCGTTATGTTTAGGAACAAGCAGATTTAAGGCCTCTGTCTTGTGTGTTTTGGCTGAAGTCACAAAGGTTTTTTTGGGTGGATGAGCTTTGGGTCATCGGCTGTCTGTGGGTCATGGATGAAGCAGTGCTTGATCTCTGTTTTTCCACAATCCCTAGTCCCAGTGGAGAAGTAATATTCACTGGAGATACCAGTAAAAGGTTCCTTGGCATTTCCAGGGACCCTCTTATCTTTTATCGCTAGCTGGCTCTGTTTTGAGCGTCGGGGAGCGGGGGCCCCACTGACCAGCATAATGAAGATCCATCTATGGCATGTGTCTGCACGGATGTAATCACTGCTATGTTTATGCAGTGATGGGCTGAGGAAGGAAATAGATATCATCTAGCATGCTGGACAGTTGGTGTACTCTTGCAGTAAAAGATGGCTGTAGACAGCTAGCTAACCCGTGATGCATGCTAACAACGCTATAATTCAGGCTTAGCCATATTTAGGCAAGGCTCAGTGCTATGTAAACAGAGCTCACTGTAGAGGGGAGGGCTCACTCGTGTAATGCACTCATATCCGTGTGCATCCACAGTCCTTTTGGAAAACTGTTGAGGAAGCCAAAGGAGGCTGAGGATTAATAGACTCTCAAGTGTTTTTGCGTGTGAAGTACATCATTACAAGGCAGAGCTGAGAGTTGTTTTGTGTGTGACCCACTGCATCTTTGAGATGGAACCCCTGGGATATCGGTTTGGACCGAGACAGCCACGCAAGAGGTCAGCGTAGCCCACCTGCACGGTCTTTGGGTGCTCACGCCAATATGAGTGAGTCCCTTTGCAATAGTTCGGTGGAGATGGGGCCCACCTCTTTCCCCAGGACTCAGTCTACTAAGCTGAAACCACAGTTCACGCTGGGCTCACCCTGCGTATCACCCAGGATGTCTCCTTGTAACTCCCCTAGAGACTCTCCTCGGAACTCTCCTTTGCTCTTCCGCAAGCTCCTGATGAACCGCGGCATCAGCCTGCAGAGACGCTTCACCTTGGCACACACACCCAGGTACTGTGAACTGCGGCTTAGACCAATGATTGCTTTATCAACATGAATCAATCACTCCGTAGTTGGCTTTGTTGTCGTGCCTAAACCTGAACGTCTGTGATTACAGCCCGCAAGTAGCTCTTGCCACCTGTAGCTCTTCTCATCAGCTCACTGTGTTGCTTCTTGTGTGTGCAACTGATCAACCAGCAGAAAAGTTGCTAATTATTTTAGTAGTTCCTTCTTCACTTTGGTGTCTGCACCCAGTTGTCATGCTTCATCAGCATGTTGGATCATTTCTATTTTGCAGGATGATCGTTGATAGATGACAGTTATTTTGGAGGCTTAGGTTTATGGCTCATCCTCCTCAGAAGCGTTTTGACCCCGTTCCTCCACTGAGCTTGTTTAACTAATAAACACGTATTTGTGTTTTTGGCAGATACATAATAAAGCGGCTCTTGGTGTCAAGGGAGTTGCTTTTTTCACAACATCAAAATGTGTGTCATGAGTTTGTTATGACAAAAAAGCACCATTGTCTGATAAGAAGGTAACTGTGGGAAACCATAGACTTGAGGACTCCGTTGACGTTCGGGCTGATGTAGCTTCAATGGGCCCTTTTGTTGCAGCAGTGAAAGGGATGCTTTTGTCTTGTGCCTAAGGTGTTCAGAGCTGCATTCAGCATGGCTGTCACAGGTCAAACCTGTGCACTGTGTGGAGATCTGGACAGCAGATGGGCTGCTTGTCTTTGACCCTGAGGTTGCTGTGCAACCGAGGCACTGTCACAGTGTTAAAAGTCGTAAGGGAAACCTCAGAACAGTAAGTTCGCTGCAGTGTTTGTGTCATTTCTTACCTCATTACCACATGACTAAAAGCATGTGTACCTTTTACGTCAGAACAGATGGAGCTGATTACATTGGTAATCAAGCTGTGAAGATGTCTACCTTTGAATATGAGTCAAGAAAAAGCACCCTGTGTTATGTTGTGACTCGAGAAGATTATCCGTTACATTTGAGGTGTATATAAATGTCAGAATGATATTTGCAGATTTCCAAGCAAAAAAAAACATGGCACTGTGAGGAGAAGCTGTGGTGGGGTATTGACGTAGGAGATTTTCCATGTACACAACCTTGACCTTTAGGTCATTTGAGGAAACTAGGAGAAAGACACATGGAAGTACAAAGAAATCCCTGTAGTCTTTCTAGTCTGCTCTATAAACAGGAAAGCTCGTTGTATTTTTGATGAATGTTGTTTAGCAGTAAAGCATCTCCAGTGCCGACTAAGGCTGTTGTCTGTCTGCAACTGTTAAATAATTTATAGAAATTATAGAATCATTTTCAGTCATTTACCTCAAACAAATGTATTTCACAACAGTATTTGTCTGATCAAAATTTTCCATTATGATTTGAATAATTCCTACTCTTAGAGTTCGAAAGTTTCCACTTACGAAGAAATGATAGCCTGTCCCACATCTACATCAAGTGGATGACAGGTACTCAAACGCAGACAGAAAGTCAACTAAACTGAAGCTTATTGTCGACAAAATCAGGTCCAAAATTAACAAATTGTAGTCAGGGATCAAAAGAAGACAACACAAGAGGCAAAGAGCAACCGAGGCAAACGCACAACAAATAGTAGAATACGAGGGGTTTAAATAGAGAAAAAATGAGAAAATCTGGAACAGGTGAGACAGGTGAGGTCAGCAGGTGATGGGAGCGTGGAAAACACAAAAGAAAATGAAAGCAAAAGCACATGGCAATGAGAAAGAGGATCAAAGACAGAGCAATACAAGCAAAACCGAATACACGTGGAGGCAGGATAACAGAAAACAAAGCATCATTACGTACAGCACTGAAGGCGTGTCTGATGAAAAACACAATCACTCAATGGCTGTCATTCAACATAATTAATTAAAAGTCGACAGTCGAGGGATTTCGTCATCAATTGAAAACAGGGATACGTGAGTAGATACACATTAGCGCTCTAATTCTGTTGCAGTAAAACCATTGTTTACCCCAAGCTCATCTTGCCTAATTAGCATGGTAGCTTTCCCTCTGTGCTCTAGGCTGGATCCACATTTGCCTCTTCCTCCTCACTCAAGGTTTTTCACTGCTAATACGTACCAGTGCTATGACCTGAGAGTGTTTTTCTTTTGAGTCAAGAAAATTCAATGAGAAATTCCCTCTCCTTGAATAGCCAGGTGTAAGAAATGAGGACGGTAAAATCAAGCCTGAAACAGATATGCATCAAGCTTGATATTAGCTGGACACAAATTAAGATGAATAATGAATGGTATACAGCTTGTACTTTATGACATGCAGTGAACTTGTACTTGCACAATTTGCAAGCATAAACCGGTTCTTTCCCTGTTTTACTGGTATAAAACTCAATTCATTCCAACCCTAAGTAGTATGATTCTGTACACTGCTGAGACAAGTGCTCCTTAGATGCTGCTGAGAGTTAATTTAGCAATATGCATGGTGCCTACCACAGACAAACCATAGACCACACACCTCTCTCTTCATTAGTCTTTTTAATGGTCAGAGCCGTTCAAGCAACACATTCTTATTAAACACTGATGAGAAAAGCTTGCTCGACAAACGCACAGACTGTTTAGAGAGAAACATAATGAGTTAAGCAATTCCAATTAATGTGTCAGACAGTGAAAATAAGCTATTATCATGTACCTGGAAAGTTCTGGAAATCTGCAGTGCAGTATGCAAATAAACCAGCACACTGACTCTGGTTGTATATAATTTTACAGCAGTTTGAGGCTTTGATTTGCTCTTCCCCTGCAAATATCCAAAGGAGATTCTCGGTCCAGGACATTATTTTAGTTTACATCTAGTCATACCATCCTGTGTTTTTCAAAGTAGCTCCACACACTTTGATCTGAGATATTAGGCCTCAGCCACCAGACTCTTAATGGGTAGACTAGACATCGAAACCTCATAACCTGCATCCATAGATAAAACCATGCCGAGCAGGAGCATAAAAACCCCTCTTCATCACCACTGATTCCACTCTGAACATCACGGCACATCGAGGCTGATTATCCCGGCGCTGCTGGTGATTTACATTTTCTTGACAAAAGATACAGATATTTTCTGTCTTCAGCTTGGTGCACATTTTTACTCAAAACATCTGCCAGTATTCAGTATTATTCTTTTTGACCGAAAAGAAACTCCTTAGAAAAATATGAAAAGCATCACAGGGATTAAAATCACATGTACAGGAGTATTAGGATTGCAGTTCCCTTTCAAGCTGTGGTATAGTATAAGGGTTGTGTTCTTCCAGATACTGTTCAGGGCATTATTTAAGCTATGAGGTGAGTTCATTTTTATAATATTATTTTAGTTTAGAAGATACAGGTACGTTAAATGACAATAAGGAACATATTTACTAAACCGACAGCAGATCATCACCAGGGATGTTGAATTTTGGGTCACAGTAATTCTTCTATTTTGTGGGGCATTTTCAACTCTGATGCTGTACATTAACAGCTGTGGTTTGAATGAAGAGCCACTAATAACAAAAAACTGCTGCGATGATGCGAAAAAGACAGAGGAGCCCACAGGTTGTCGGTCTGTCAAAGAATGTGGTGGACCAACCAAAAAGTCCATAACTTTAGACTTCCTTGGATTACAAAACCTCAAACTGGGAGATTAGAAGTCATTCTGACCATGTTTTCACTTGACGAATGAATGCTTCCATGATGAAGTGAGAAACTTGCAAACTAATGAATGAGTGGCAGAGCAAGAAACAACTTTCTCTATGTGATGAAATTGTTTTCAGTGAGTAAAGTTCACATCTGCCCCTCCTGGTTGCTACAAACTGTTACAGTTCTGTGTTTGAATGAATCTCCATCCTTTAATTCAGTCCAAATACATTATGCTTGAACCCAGACACACTGTTTAGACACGAGACACTCCTCTGTTATTTGGTGATAAACCTAAACTTCAGACCCTTAGTAAATATAAAGAAGCACTATTTCAGTCATTTTTGCCAAAAGACTGACCACAAATGTATGAGGACAATAGTCTTTGTGTACAGCACCCTCTTTCATCATTCGTTGTGCATAGGGAAGTGGTTGCGGCAACTTTGACTGTTGCCGTGCAACTTGTGTCCCTGTTTGATGCTGAAATGTTTTTAACTTTAAGTGCAAGCTGCTAGAAACTCAAGGCGTTGGCGTTGGTGGATAAAAACAGCCAAAACTCTCAAGTCAAGCCACTTTTACAGTCGTTGTCATGAATTTTGTAATTAATGACTTACACAATGCTTTTAGTCATCTATAAGAGATGCTACGCTGGTTCAAGGTTTCATATCTGAGATTGAAATTTATTTAGAAGAGGTAAGAGTGAAACTGTCTATAAATAAATAAATATTCTGCTCCACCAGGATGTACGAAAGCATGTTTTGTACTTCTTTCGTAGTACTGCTTTCATGGTGCTTTGTATGCGACTGTCAAAAAGCATTTTATTCTCGGAAGAAACACACTTTTATCTATCTCTCTCTCTCTCTCTGTCTCTCTTTTTCTTCTTCCTATCTCTCTCTCTGGGTCGCACCTCTGAGCTGTCATCCACCTTCCGTGTTGTTCCAGGTTCTGACTTAGTAACTGCTTACTTTTCACAGCCTATATGATAATTGGTGTAAAAAAAGCTGTGAAATATATCTTCACGGTCCTCCTCTACCTTTTCTCACTCTTCCAGACTCTCTGATCGGTAGTTGATTCCTTGTTTGATTTCAGCTTCTTGCATCAGCTGCAACAGGGTTTAAGCACCATTTAATAAGGAAAATATACACACTTTCCGGCGAATATTTTCTCATTTTCATTGATTCTTCAACAAATGTAATTTTCTGTCATTGGGGGAAACATTGCATTGAATGCAGCGAGCTCATATACTGCACGTTAGTAGTCTCAGAATCTCTCACTTGGCACTTTATCTTTCACCACAGCTCATTTACGTGTTATAAAGTGCATACTTTTTTTATGAGTATGGTTTTGGCTTACATCTTTACATGCCCCTCTCTCCTTCCTCCTCCTCTGGCAAGCTGCCCAACACCAACTCTAACAATATCCCCCTGTAATTACATAGCTGCGGGGCATCAGAAGGAGGGTGGCTGGTCAGGGGGCCCACTGATCTCACGTGTCAAGAAGGCTGAGCTAAGCCAGCTCTGGCAGACACAAAAACACACTCCAGCACAGCGATGTAGGCAGATCCACTTTTGGCAAGTTGAGACACACCAAAGTTCCATCGTAACTGTCTAAATGTTAAGTATTTTCTTTCGTCATGCGCGGATTTGGAGGTCTGAAACTGTAACTGAAAAGGGGGTCTCTGCGTAACTTGCAACCAAAACTTAGCATCGATATTTTTGTCTTGGTATTGGAGATCTTGAAAAAGAACAGCCTCTTCTGAGAGCCCTCGGGGGACTCCACAATCTCCCACACTTTTGGAGGAAGAGGTCAAAGCTTGCTGACGCTACCCGGCATTATCTCTGCGCTCAACAACCAGCCCTTCCCCTTTCCTGCACACAGACACAGAGACAGTGACAGACACAGCAGGGAGTAATCAAGCTGCTTTTAACTTTGCCGATTTTTAGGCTCCTTCTGTATCTTTCTCTGGATTACGGTTACTGGAGATCAACTCAAGAATGGACAGTCAGTCAGTCACATCCTGACTTAGTTTGGTTATTTACATCAAGGACAAACCAGTGAAAGAGGAGAGACACAGACACTGGAAAATCCTACAATGCAGCGGAACCTCCAGTAACAACAGCTCCCTTTTTGCTCCACCAGTCTGGAGAGACTAATTGAACATCACACTCCAGTCAGCCCTGTTGAGGCTTGCCTGAGACCTTTGCAACATTCCTTAAAGGTTTTTCCCGCATCCTCAGGCACCAACGAATTAGCAGATCCATCCTCCTTTTACCTACATCAGATTTGTTTTTACCGTTCACACGGAATCTTGCTGTGTCAAAGTACAAAATCTCATGGAGTCCGTCCAGACCCCGCCGGCATTTCAGAAGGGAAGCATAACAGGCTGAAACTGAAAGTTCAAGAATCTCCATTAATAACTTGGTACACATGTGGAGTCTGTAGAGTGCCTCGTGTGAGTCTGGAGATCAAGGAGCAATGAATAAAGATTTCCGACAGAGAGATATGACGAGGAAAGGGGCACCGACTGGTTTCGGACACGGACGGAGACACTCCTCCTTGGGGTATGTCCAATCTGATTGTTAAAACTTTTCTTCTGAGTCGCAGGGCTCATTCATAACTTGAAGTGTCAGATGTCAATCACAGAGATAGATAGACTCATTATTCGCGTAGCATAGCTCGCGGCACCCGTTCCCTCATATTTTGGAAGCGTCGAGGAGCTCGTGTGATCACTGTCTGTCATTCATTCAAGTCATCACAAAACACAAGAATGAAAATGCATCTTATTTTTGTTATTTAAAGGAGAGTAGCCACGGATTTGCCCAATCATTGTCATTCAAGGGGTCAGTACTCTTTTGATGTGCTGTTGTGAGTGTGGGGAGATAATGAATGAAATGATGTCAAGTTAAAGCCGGAGGTGCAAAAGAACAGCAAACACCTCACATTAAAATGAAGCTGTGGTGTTGCTGCTTCGTCTACTTTTAGACTCGTCTAAGCCCAGCCTGTTTTCACTGGGTATCACTCCTCTGGTTGTTATTTTTAGGGTTATTGCCAGGGATGGTGTTGGGCCAAATATGTCGGCTATGATTTATATGCTTCATCTCCTCATAAATACAGAACATAAAATGAGTTTGGCAAACTCAAGGATTTCTAGGGCCAATTAGATTTCCACAGTTATACTTGTTCACTCAATACATTTGGACTTTTAGCCTTAAATTTAATCTGGGCTCCCACTGTCATCAACAATGGGAGAAAAGGTTATATTATAAATACAGGGCAGTTTTGTTTTGGAAACTGATTCTGTCAGCTTAAACATCAAGTTCAAATGTCAGGACCTTAGAATTTAAGACACATACAAATGTATAACCACCAATTTAAATCAACTTTCAACAATTATGATAAGAAAGCAATCAGAGACCAATTTGTGAGATGTAACAGGAAGACTTTTAAAATCCTTCTTCAAGTGATATAACTGCAAGTCTGTAAGGTGAAGGATGTGAGGGTCTGTGTGTGTGTAGTAACTGCAGTGAGGCTGCAGTGAGGGTGTGTGTTGGGAGAAGTGTGTCGCGTCTAGATCGCCTTTGAGCTGAGTTGTTTTTGTTTGTGCTACAGAGGAAGCAAATCTTGTTCTCGTCAAGTTTCATTCAATAGACTTCCTGTTTTTGTAGAAAGACTCAGAGCACATTTTTCAGCATGATGACCTTGGTAGAAATAATGTTAAGTGTAAAAATCGTGCTGATGTGAAACGTCTCTACATCGTCTGTTTGAGGAAGTTAAAACCACATGCACACACCCGCCATAGATTGTGAGAACGACTTTGATATGGACATGGACATGAGTGTGTTTGGTTTGACTGAGTGTGACTGGGTGTTGTCAGTGATGTTTGTAGAATGGGAGCCTCGCCTATTTCTGCTGATGTCACTGACACAGGGAGTCACGTTGCACTGATGACATACGCACTCTGCCCACTGTTTGTGCGTATTTGTGTGCTAACGTAACCTGTGTGTGAACTCTGGAGATGGATTCTTTGCAATGCACATGCAGAAATGTTCATTTTTAGTGTATACTGTATGTGTGCACGCACATGCTTGCGTGTGTGTGCGTTCTTGTAGTTGTGTGTTCATGCCCGATCCTGTTCACTATCCCAGTGAGCAGTTGACTCATCCTCCCATCATGTGTTCCAACACGACTGCTTAGACAAATAGGCCAGCACACACATCGTCGTCGTTATCATCATCAGCGTCATGATTATCGTCATCGTCATGAATATCTTCGTCATCATGATCATGATCCTTATCTTTTCTGACGCTCATTATCCACAGAAATTTTTTTTAGATGTCGCGAGTTGATTTGATGAGCGTAACTCCAAAAAGGAGTCTCCATGAATATCGTTAAAATAAAAGTAGTTTATACATTTTCAGACTTTGGACTTTTGGCAGGATAACGGTTTCATCATTTCTCAGGTTTTTGTCAGCTTCACATGCAGGCCCGCTCTTGATTGCAAGGCGTCTTGATTGTGATTGTTCACTTATTTGATTTTTGTGAAATGGAACCTACACGTGAAGTGTGTTGGTTCAGTATCTCTCAGGGCAACAGCACCATCCATTCAAAGTGTGTGTCTGTGTGTGTGTGTGTGTGTGTGTGTATCACAGGTGTGCATTCTGAATTCTCAGTAATGTTCGTTATGCTTTCTTCCCATCTGTTACATAACCGTTATCATAAAGGGATTTTTAAACGAATTAAAGTGAGTCTCGACCCTTAATTGAAGACTTTTTCTTTACGATGAAGAGTGCCAGTCGTGCATATATGTTTAGGCTCTCTTGCTCTCCCATACTGAGTCCGCCTGGCTGTCCAAACATTATTTCTTGTACTTTATCAACAACGTAATCCTTCATGTCTGGGTCTTGTTCCTTTCAGGCCCGTCTGTCAGTCACCCATGTTGGCCACAGCTTATCAGCATGTGCACTCCCAGTAAAAGTCTGTTTCTGACCCCGTACTGCCACAGCTGAACTTAAGCAGTCGGCTAGATAATGTGGAAGGGGGGGGCAACAATAACATAACAGAGCCCCAAAATAAAACCAGCAAGCCTGGAATAGTTCCGCAGCCCGCCAGCTTGGCTGCACATGCCATGTGCCTGGACAGCTGGTGTCAGGTATCCATACACAAACACACACCAGCGCACGTCCCAAAACCCCAATACTTGTACTGTAGTTGGACGCGATGTTGGCACGTTAGGTGTTTCTGCTTTATCAATAATGGAAAACTGGGATGAAATAAACTCTGCTCTCCCAGTTGATGAGTGATGCAGAAAATATCTACTAAAATATGTACAATATGTTATTTTTTCTGAAAACCTCCCTCTGACCCTTCCTTAACATTTCTGTGTTTGTGTATGTGACTCTCACTCTCGCTCTCGCTCTCTCTCCCCTCAATATGCGTTGTTTTTATGCACAGAGCGACCTCTGCTGGAGAGCAGCTGTTAGTTGGCCTTCAGTAGACCCAACACAACAACGCTACACTATTCACTACAATATAACCATGATAAAACACTATAATATCAATATCTAGAAAAACAGTTCAACTCTGAAAATTGCTGAAAATACTGAAGCATGCTGAGCTTATCTTCATTGTTTTTTTTTAAAGATTAAAGGCAGGGTTAAGATGTTCTCTTTTTGTTGAGACTGTGTATTTGTGTGATTTACATTTTCTGTAATATAGTTCGTGTTTGTTATTGCTGCTGTTCTTTTAAATGGAGTTATAGTCACGGATAGTATCATTCTTCCCCCGTCATGTCTAAATGGGAATGGACAAAACATTATACTTGCATCAAAACAAATTTACAAATACTGATGAACGCTGCCGCCATCACGTTCTGCACCATATGAGGTAACAGATTAAGTGTGTGCTATTTTCTGTTCACGGTACTTTACAATAAAGGAGAAGATACAAAATATATAAGGATGCACCCCAGGGAGTCTCTTTAAAACGATACCCACAAGATCCAGAATGAAGCAGATGTTAATAGAAATAAAATTCCATAGTTTAAAAAGATTATTCAGAGAATTTAATATTGCAATTGAATGATAATTGTAAGTTAATATACATGAAATCATTTCATTCTCATCAAATGCTGCGGCAGCTCTCTGTTTAGAATCCCCGTCTGGCTAAAGACACGATGAATGAAATCAGCAGTGACAAACAGTGGACAGAAAGGCTGGGACGTCTCTGTGTCCTCAGCTCAGAGTCTCGTTTCATTCGTTTCTCCACAAGGTGGTGCAGCATCTCTCTGCTGCTCTGTCACACACACACCTCACAGTTCACACACAATGCATAGGCGGGCCAGAGTTCAGATCATAGCACTTTGTAAGGCTGGTAGTGTGTGTCAGCGTCCACCGACGCTTTATGAGGATAGTCCGGAGTGGAAGAAACATCAGAAACAGCATTGGTATCATTATGGGACTCCAAAATCCACTGACACAGACTGATGGCCTCCTCGGTGATGGAGCAAAAAAAAAAATTCAAAGCGTGCTCTGTGAGAATAAAAAAAAGGTTTAATGGAAAAAAATCTAACCTGATTTTTGCTTCCTTTCTATACTTGAAATATATCCTCAATTGTGGAATGGGCCACTACCACAGCTTGGGTGGAGTGTGTGGTCGCTTGTGTAAGGAGGGAAGGTTTTTTGGAAGGTGGTTTGTGGGGCGGAGTGAGGTTGTTTTTTTTTAACTTATTTTAACTTCTGTTATGTCACACCAAAAATTTAAACACGTTAAAGGAGTCAATTGTACTTGGTCTTTGAATTGAATACAAAGAGACGTAGCGAGGTCTGATATGTGTGTGTATTTGTGTGTGTGTTAAGTTGCAGAGGTTGGATGTCCACGTCTAGTCTGTCTGTTTTTCTCCGTGTGTCTGTTTTTCCATCCTTCCATTCCTGTTTTGAGATTGGATGACTTTAATCTTACAATACTCATTTCGACTACTGATAATAATAATAATATCAATAACAATAATTAATTTACTTGTGTATAACCTTTCATTTTAGGAGATGCAACTGTAGGTCAAAATGTCAGACTTTTCAGAATTTAAAACTCTACTTCATTTTCACATTTGTGACTTTTTTCCATTTTCTACATTCTGTTAAAGTAATCACAGTGTGTGTTCAGGATCTCCTGAAGGTGAGCCACAGGTCAGAGTCAATAAACACAGTGTTGCAGCGTGTCTCAGTATAATAGGCTTTTAGAATTCTATATCAGCTGGAAAGTGAGATTCTTTTGTCTCAGTAAATGCGATAAAATCATCACCTGACGTCCTCACATTTTATTTCATTCCTGAAGCATTCTGAGTTAGTCCGCAGACGCGAAACTTTCCCCTTCGTTAGTTGAAGGCGTTTTGTTACATCCCAGAGTGTTATTCAGTTCTGCCGGCTGTGGGGGCTACCTGGGGTGATTCCATTCCCCTCTGTCACAGTAGCTGGAGTTCATTGGTGTCTGAGAGAGCTGGCTGAGACCAGGAGTGGACCTACAGTTTGAGAAACATGGTCTCAGCCTCATGTTCTCTCTACTAGCCAACTCTGGACTTATTCACTCTCACTTGCCTGCTTGCCTCATTTTCTGTAAATTAACCCTTTAACACAGGTAAATGATTGATAATTTAGAGTTTGGATGCATTTAATGAGCTTTTTCACATTCGCCCTATATTAGTAATAAAGAAGTTTACCACTTAGAAAAGGAGATCATTTATAGAGAGGCTGTTATCTTCACAGCATTTTATGCGACCAATTATACTAACCAACAATATTTTTGCTTTCCCCTCCATCCAACATTCAGAGCAGTGACCTGTAGACTAAAATGTATTTCCAGAAAGTCCTTTTTCCACGAGTCTAGCCTTTTACCTTCCCACTGCATCTTTGTTGCTAAAATGGAGATTGTTGGGTCCAAATTTAGATTATGCCGTCACTCTGAATAAGACGAATGAATTTGATGAATTAACCAAAAAAAAACTGACAATATTTATCATGAAACTCCTTGGTGCTATACTTTATTAACCAGTAGAACTCATTCAAACCTCCTTCAAGGGAAAACTGAGCCACAATCTGGGTTAAAATGCAGGACAAACTTCAGATCCACTGTTTAACCCAAATTAGTTGGCTGACGTGAGCAGTTTTTCCATCTGCCTTTTACTGCGTTTTGTCATGAATATTGCATTACTTACAGCGAAGCAGCTGTAAATGTAACCACATTCAATACTCTATTATCTATAAATCACATATATAATACAACAAGTCTGGATCAAATGAGATAACATCACACAGCACCATTCTTCTGTTCTAGCAAGATGAGAACAGCAGCTGTGTTTGCCACTGTGGGATGGGACGACACGACTCGCTCTGTGTCCGCATCCTCACCCCATCATGAATACTGCTGGCGGTTTAGTCAACTCCGGTTTTTAAAGCCCACCAGCTCCTCTGCCCTGTGACAGCCATCACGTCTGTCATGGCTGCGTGCCCTCTGCCTCAGAAGACAAATATTTGACTGTGATACGAGGACTGTTGGTGAGATCAGTGGGTCCACGGAGTCCATCTCTCACTGGTGATCCCCACAAACCTCAGGGTGGATGTCAGTACTCAAAGCAGAGTGAGTCGTTCCTGCTTTGTACTGAGTGTTAAATTCAAATGGAAAACAGTTCAAACGCTCCCTTTTAACCCCTTAAACACTGGTTAATCAGTTGGATAGAGTCCACTTTAAAGTAAACAATTCAGGGTTATTTAAAGGACTAAATAAATAAGGACTAGGTTAAGTTAATGGACTTTTCATGTTAGCAACCCATTAATGATTGAATATATAGAATAGCCATAAAAAGAAACATAAAATCCATTATTTTAACCCATAACCTTTTTTAAATTCTGTGTTTGGCATTATTTTATACAGAATACAGAATGTAAAAGCTCAGAGTTGAAGGAGTGAAGGAAAACGTGCATATTTTACAAGATGACAAACACATGAACTCGAGCGTGTGGTTCTCTTGATGATGTTGAGACTTTAGATTTTAAAGCACTCTTACACTTTCTTGCCGTACCAAGAGAATTCATTTTGTGATGTTGAATGTGTCCATTTATGAGACACCTGTCACAAATGAATCTCTGCTGGTCACAGTTCATAAGATCCAGTTCCACTTTGTTTTCTGCTGCCTCTCGCTCTTTGTGTGACGATTCTCTTAGCATCCTGTGGTCACTTATTCATTTCATTGTTCAATACTGATTTCTAGAATCAGAGAAATTCAGATACACTACACACTAACGCCAGAAAACTGTGCACCACATTTCACACACACACACACATTTCATGGCTTTTTCACTCCTCGTTATATACAGTATGTGGCTGGAAGGAGGAGACAGACAGAAGGGGAGGGAGGAGTGTAGTGTATCTGCAGAGAAGAGAGAAGATTAAAATCTCCAAATCTCTCCAGTCTTCACTGTGGATCGGACACAAACCACTTGTTGGTCGCTGCGCCCGGTGTTCAGCTCTCCAAACCGCAAGAAGCAACAACGCGTCGCCGGGGCAATGTGGACCCCGTAAAAGCCACGCCGCCCGCCTCTCCTTTTCTGTCTCCCTTTCTTCGCCCCTTCGTCTTCGTTTCGGAAAGGAGGCATGCCGCTGAAACACACCGAGGAGGGATTTCCTCCGTCTGTCCGCGCGTCAGTGGAATCCCGGTGCGTCGTGAACGGAGAGGAGAGAGCGCACAAGAGCCGGAGAGTAGGGTTTCTCCCGGAGGAGCAGGAGGAGGCGTAACGGAGGAGAGAGCAAGAGGGAGACTAAACTAGCGCAACTATGAGTTTGCCGACTAACTGTGTGTTCCTGGCCCCCTCGGTCCAGGATCGCTACTTTACGGTGCGCAACGGGAACATCTGCGGATCCCCGTGCGCCGTCAACCGGCCCATCGACATCGTGCAGAAGCGCAGGCGGTAGGCCACTCGGATTATTTCACCGCTGCTTTCTCCCTCAAGTATTCCACGTTCACACGATTCAGAATATTTCACCATCAGCTGATTAGTTAAGATTTATCTCGAAGAAAATTGCTGTTCCCAGTTGCTCAAGCAATTCACGCGAGGAGACTCCCCTTTGAACTTATATAAGATTATTTTGAATGAAAATAATGCCTTATGGCAATCATAATTGTGCCGGAAATAGTGTCTGTCACTGTAGATTAGAAAGAGTCACATATTCATCTCATGGTCGGTGGTTTTGGAGTTCCCTCCACTCAGTTTATTAAAGAAATCCACGGTCACTTAATATAATGTCGCTGGATTTAGGGCTCATATTCTTTCAGTGCTACAGTATTGGGGTTTGTGTTGTGTCAAAGTTGCTCAGTTCTTCGGGTTTTTGTATTTCAGTATTGGGTATTTCTGTTGGTTATGAGTTGATATACTATATCTGGTCCTCATAGAGATAGATTTTTTTGTAATTCATGACATTTCTCCCATCACTGTTATCCAATTTGAGCTCAAGTCACATCATTGATCTTATCACGCTTGAATGTACTCTTCTTCACAGTGATATCTCGTTTAATATTTATATCGAGACTGTGGTTAATGGCGTTTCATCTTATAAAATATCACTATGATTTTCTTTCCATAATGACGCAAATTACTAGTTTTAGTAAACCGACAACAGATACATTTTTAACACACAGTGGTGTAAGTACACGATCGACTCCTTCCGGATATGGAGACGCTTCACATGTGGGAAGATTTCATCCTTCACAGTAGTCGTCTCACAGCCAAAGTGACTTCAAAGCTGTCTGGTGTCACTTTGAAGTGATTATGTTTCATTTCCACAACCTAAGAAGTTACGAGCAGCCAGATGGAAGAAGACCATAACCCACAGGTTATGGATGGAACACATTTTTGTTCTTCATCTCATACTCACACTCCCAGACCTGTAGGACGTCAAAAGAACATTTAACGTCAGTTTATGAGTTAAGTTTATGATGACTTAGCTACCAGAGTTGTTGTGGTATTTGTCTACTAATGGTGAGTCAAACCAAGTGATGTGGTTCCAGTGGAATATCTGAATCAGAATCTTGTGTGTCTGTGTGTGTATGTGTGTGAGAGCGAGTGAGCGAGCGAGAGAGAGCAAAAGCTTTGCTTATATTTTATTCAATGAATGAGGAACATGTTGAAATATTTATTCTTTTGCTACGTCTGACGCATCCACACAACACAAACCTAATTTGTATCTGTCCCTCTCAATCTCCATCTCTCTGTTTGACACTAATTTTATACACACACACACACATATATTTACATATATATATATTTATACACAGACACACGTACATATAGAGTGTGTTCCTGTAAACACATCCACACACACTATACACGAGTGTATATTGGAGAATATAGCCATCAGAACCTAAAATTGCCACCTGTGTTATTGTTGCAGTATGAACTAAATCTGAAACAGATTTAGTCTATATAACACACACATACATACACACGCTTTCTCGCACAGATTCGTTCTGTAACCTGAAAGTAGCTCTGCGTGGAGAAATCCAGAAGGAAATATGTCGTCTTTTGCACGCGGACCTTTGAGGAACTTATGATTACAGCAGGCCGTACGGGTGGGAAGGGGGATCAAAGTGTTTTTATAATGTCAGCCCACCAATAAAAAGTCTTCAAAGGGAGACGGCTAATGAACGCAGACTCAGCCGTATTTATAGGCCTGATGGATAAACCATATGTGTCTAATAACAAGGTAAAAAGCAGAGGAGAGAAGTCCAGCGCACGCTATAATTCTCCAAATGGTTTTAACCTCGTGCCCTGTGCAGTTTCCATCAGTGCTTGGACTAAAACATCGTCACCAGTTTACCTCGCGATGTTGGAGGTTTAGATTTGGTTTTGGCAGATGCATATTCATGAACATCTGTGCAGACGTTGTGCCGTTGAAGTCACTTTGCCTAAAATGATTCAGTAAGCGATATTTATGTCTCGTCTTATCTCATAATGTGGCATTCCGCCCCGTTCTCTCATCGTTACGTCTCTCAGTCAGCAGATCTCCATTCCCAGGACTGATGCCAGATTCTGTATTACTCATCACATATCACCTCCCAACAGAGATCACTAATACGAACAGGGTGCTGACTCACACAGTCATAGCAGGCATTCACACTTAATCAACCTTGAAATAATAATAAACAACGGTTATGATGCCGTTTCTATTTATTCACCATTCAACAGAATCACCAAGCGCCGTAAGATCAAAGCGACACACTAACCAGCCTATCAACAGCTAGAATCAAATAAGGGTTAACATTATGTAGCACTCAAATAAAGACAAAATCTTTACCTAATGAGGAAATGATTAAGTTTTGGGTTTTTTTTTACGTTTGCCATATACTTTCTGTGTTTTTGTGACTATGTAGATGAAATTAGAATGATGATGTGATTTTTTCCAAAGGTGACCACAAACAGTATTTATTGAGTGTTCTGCTTTTAGCGTGCACATAGGTGACCCGGTGAATCTCATGTATGTGCAGCCGTGTTCTCGTCACTCGTCTCTGATGACCAGTCTGTCATGTCCTTTTTTTCCAGCCTCTGCAGCGACTCTTTAAAAAACCTCCAGTAACATTCATGATCATACTTAATTTAAAACCTAAACCGAGCTCAGCCCAACGCGTCATGCAGCTGCTTCATAAGTCATGTGCAGGGTTGTTTTTTTTTGTTTTTTGTTTTACCTGTGATAAACAGTAAGTGTTGAGCGGGCATTAACAATGTATTTACGTCAGAGCCACGTCAGTGTGTGCGTGCACCTGCTGTCTGACAGCTCAACACATTACGCAATCATAAGAAAAATGACTGAAATAAATCCAGGAACTCCGGGGTTAAAGGATTGAGTGAACAACATATGTTTGAGTTTTTCTGTTCCACTTCTCGGATGGGAACTTTGATCATATCAGAGCTGGACACCAGTGGCAGATTGATATCTGATATTTAATAAAAGGATGATATCAGCAGCTAATGCTGTATCTGTTCAACACATGTGGCTTCCATCCATCCGGTTCTAAAATGACCACAGGGTTTGGTTAGCTGGTCCTTCAGGCCTCAGCCCATGTCAACACACACACACACACACACACACACACATAACCATCTCTCCATAATAACAATAATCACTGCATAGTCCCCGGACATAATGTAAATGAAGCATTACACAAGTTTTGGCAGAGCAGCAAAAGTGTGTCCACCATGATTGTAAGCCAGCTGTTCTCCAACAGCTGGCTTATAATTTAAAATCACATTCAGACACTGAGACGGTCTTTATGAGAGCGCTCAGTATGCTGCTGTTTTCACTCCCGTTCTAAATGATCGCTTCACTCAGACAGTGGCTTCATGTCATCTTTATGCATTAAACACAGCTCTTAACATCAAAATATATATAATATTTACTGTATATACATTATATTTGTTTGTGTAATTTTGTGGTGACCGTTGTTGCTCCCCATGTACCATATACACACAGCTTAAAAAGATCGAAGGAAAAAAAGAAAGTATTAAAAATAGCATAAATTATAGTAATGCATATATGCGCAGTAATAATAATAGAAAGCGAATAATACAAAATAAAATGTAAGTCAATACAGACTATTACGTTTGTTGAATTGAACCGGTCAAGGCAGATGGCCGCCCTCCTAGAGCCAGGTTCTGTTCGAGGTTTCTTCCCTTTAAAAGGGGAGTTTTTCCTTGCCGCTGTCGCCCAACGCTTGCTCATGGGGGAATGTTGGGTCTCTACATGTTCAAGAGTTTGATCTTGATCTGCTCTACCTGTAAAGTGCCATGACATAACTTTTGTTGTGATTTGGCGCTATATAAATAAAATTGAATTGAATTGAATAGCAAGTAATTGTTTATTGTTCCATTACTTTGGAAGATGTATATTTGATGAGTTTAGTATACATTACATTTATTAACATAGCTTTGCGTCAGCTTTGGTCATAATTTATGGTGATGTAATCACAATCAGTTGAAGTACAGTGTCCTGTTGACCTGGTAGCATGTTGATTGCCCGTCTCCAGGTTTGGAGACTTTAGTGACCACCCTGGATTTCATATAAGTACTATAAAAACTATGTAATATACCAAACATGCCACTCAAAAATCTGTATTTTCTAAGTCTGTAGTTTATTTCATGGCATATGTGTGTTGTTATAATGATGAAAGGCTGACTAAGGCCAGAAAGCAAAAAGAAAATGTCTTCCAGGCAATATGGGGCCAAATATGCCAAATATAATGAAGAAATTGTGCCTCGTATAAGTAGAATGTCAGATCTTGGGGGAAACATGACAGGAAATATTCTAGTTTGTGCAATGACGTGACAGCAGCTGTTGACTGGACTCAATCCCAAAATGCGGCCAGTTTACAATCAACACCTCAACCCGCTGACCGGTGGATGCCTCTACTCTCTCGTGTCAGCATCCTCAAGCACAGCCAGATGTTTTCCGGCTCATATCTTTTTACTGTCCTTACTAAGATCCTTTGTGTTCCGTTTGCCAAAAAAACTAAACTGCCGTCTTCGGCTGCGAGCAGAGTATTGGCCTGGGAATAATTGCAGAGCTGCGAGCCAGTTGATCTGTATTGCATGACGACCGTGAAACCACAGCTGACGTCAAGTGTGACTGTGCGTGTGAGACTGTGTGTGCCCCAGTAAACTTCATATGAAGTACAACTTTCAAACCAGCTCCTCCAAGGCCAAGGATATGGCAACTCAGACTCCTTTAGTGTTCCTTCTGCAGGAACCCCAAGGCAAACTTTTGTCTTTTTGTCTTTCTTCTTCTACTACAAACGCACAAACACATGGCCATAATTGGTCCAAAAAAATATGGCTGTTGCGTCACAGCTGAGGGACCAGAGCTCAACTGTTGCGTGATTAATTCACTTGTTTCTCTGCTGTTCTAGAGCAACTTGTCCAAACGGTGCATTTTGATTGAGCTGAGAAAATTCTCCTTTGTGCTTCCTGTCTTGTCCTCTGCTGTCGATTGGAAACATCTTCCACAGCTGCATGGAGTTGATTAGGTCGGAGGTGTTGGGATGTGTTCAGTGACTTGTTTTGAAGTATAATGGGCCTTCAATTCTGTTAAATTCTACGTCAGAGCTCTCTGTGGTCCTCTATCCTGGCGATCAATCATGTGCGATACCAGTGCGATACTAGCGTTTCATAAAGTAAAAACAAATAGAAACTTTCTCATTCTTTCTTTACCTTTATTATTGTTCTTCCTCTTGCTAGTGATGTGATACTCTGGACTTGATGAAGTCTAAATGGATGAGGAAGTGGCATAATCCTGCCTCACCACTGGTCTCGATCACAGTTTACCGAAAGGCGCCAATTAGTGCCATATGAACATGATTAGAGGAGCACTCGGCATGGCCTGTTGCTGGGCAAAGACAGGCTTTGTGTGTGTGCGTGTGTGTGCGCGCGTGTGTGTGCCTTGCGACCAACCAGGTCGTTTGTATGATGTAAGGATGTTCGATTTTGGCTCTGATCGATGCAAGAGCCAAATTCAGCTGTCTACTGCTGGGGCTGTAATCACATGCTACCTGTTTGTATGTGTGTGTGTCGTGTGGTTCTTGCTGGTTCGGGCTGAGTGTGTTTATCTCCTAAACAGACTCTAATGATGTTAATGCTGATCAACTGTTGTATGGATTACTTCTCCCAGGCTGGTCGGACCGAGCTAATCACTGCCTTAGACGATCAATAATCTTCCACAGGGTTGAGTCAACCTCCAGGTTGCCCTGCTCTCCAAACCTTTAACCCTTTCATTACTGTGTCCATTACCTTTGAATTTAAAGGGCTGGTCCAAGTTCAAGAAAAACAATCAGCTATAATAACAGTTAGAGAACGACCCATCTCTCTCTCTCTCTCTTGCTCTCTCTCTCTCGCTCTCTCTCTCTCTCTCTCTTTCCCGCTCTCTCCCCTCCTTTCAAAAACAATCAAAGCTGAGATGCGGTGTTTGGAATGGTGAAGTCTTTCCTCTGCATATAGGTCAAATGTCACACAGAAAAAAATCATAAACACAGCAGCTGGCATGACTCGGCGTAACCTTTTCCTCCCCTCGGCTATATTTAGAGACACATGAGCTGCTCTGAGATCAAATGTTGATGTTGGATGTGCACTGTTTTTCTGTGTTTGGACAGTGATCAGCATCGGTCTGTCAGGTGGATGGAAACAACAACTGATACTCTAGCGAGTTGTTGAGCTCGGTCTCACTCACCGTATTTTTTTTTTTAAACAAATTTAAGGTGTAAATAAGCCTTCATGGCATTTGTGTACACGTTAAATTAATTTAGTTTATTCAAAAAATTGCAGTTGTAACTCATATTACAGTTACATTCTTGCATGATGTTGTCACAGTAGGAAAGTTCAGTGCCAACAAAGTATGTTATATATGCACAGTGTATATATGAGGGTATGTATACAGTGCAGTGAAAAAGTCTGAGGCACCTTAGATGTTTCACAGGCATCTGATGGCTCCCAAATTAATTCTGCAGCATGACAACGACCCCAAACATACAGCGGCAAAGTCATACAGAACTCTCTTTATAGGGCTAAAAGAAGAACAAGGAGTCCTCCAACAGATGGTATGACCCCCACAGAGCCCTGATCTCAACTTTATCTAGTCAATCTGGGATAACATGCAGAGAAAGAAGAAAGTTCTTCAAGCGGCTCGCTGATTGTAAGATTACCTGCTGAGCACCTTAAAACCTGTCTGCAGGTGTACCGAAGAAAAAATAATGACATCATCAGCAGCATTCCTCCTGCTATTATACATTTAGATAAATCTTCAACTTCTTGCCTGTTGTTAATCATATGCAATTTTAATAGAAATGTAATGAATCGTTGAGCACTTCATATGGCTGTAAGGTTAAATAACTTGTAAAAACATCTAAAGAAATGACGAACACAGTAACAACGTTTGACTGGTATTTTTGACATTACAATGGATGAGTACTGTATGAAAAATTGTATAAGCAAAACAGAAGTAATGTAAATTATGTGGCCCATCTGTCACAATCTCCAACTGTATCATAAATTTGGTCGAAATAATTCATCCTGCACCAGCAACACGTCAGCCGACTCGGATGGAATCCGTCAGTAGTTCCTAAACTCAACAACAGTTTGTAAACCCAACAATACAAAACAAAATCAAAAGTAGCCATAGCAGTTATTCAAAGTTGCAGAAAATATTACAGTGCCTGGTGTAAAAAAATCTAAACTTCAGATATAGATTATTTTCTATTATTTCATTATTGCAAATGAGCTGCTCTAAATCAAGATAAATTCCTGTTGCCCAAAAACAGAGAAGAGCTGAACTTTCTCTGCCTGCTTGTACAGTCTGCAGCTTCAAACCAGCAACTTTTCCACACTGTAAACCCACAGGACATAAGTCATGTTTGTTTTTCCACTATCCTGCTGCCCACCTCTCTGTATGTTCTAGTGCACCATATAAACACACACATACGTAGGTCGAAAGATCTGTTTGGCCGGGCCTGGGGGGGAGGGGCAGTGGGCTGTTTTTCTGCTGGTTTCAGATCAAATGTACAATAGACTGGAGGTGTAAAGCAAACAACTCCTCTCTGCTCCTCTAGTCTCTGTCTCTCTCCACACACAAATACACACACGAAGAATCTCGTCTGTTTTCCTCTCTTCTTGCCTCGTTCCTGGTGTGATGTTAGAGGCCCCTCAGCCAATTCCCACGCCACGAGGAAAGAAAACAGGAGGTAGAGTGTATGCGTGTGCGTGCATGTGTTTGTATGTGGGGGCTGACCTTTCCCCATGGGCCTGTGTCATCCCCCATCAAATAACATCTGGCTCTGACGGGTGTTTTGCGTATCACTCTCACACAAAAGTTCCTCAAATCCCTCTGCCTCATTTCCCATGGGCACAACACGCACATGTGCACATTTGAGCTGATGCCACGAGTTTCTGACCCAAAGCTTTCTAACTTTTTTCAGTAGTATGAGAGGCTTTGTTGTTTAAAAAATGATCAAAAAGAGTGTGCTGCCTGTCGTTTCTTTATTTTCATTATGGTGTTTGATAAACCCTCTTGACTTCCTCCCAAAAACTTCAGTTTACTTAACAATTAAATTGTACAGACTACAAACATCATGAACATATTTTGTTTCTGGCTTATCTGATCACATGGTATTGTAGTTTAATGTTCCTTCGTGTACTTCTGTTGCTGAGCTGGAGAGAAAGATGTTGGCCCATGTGAACATAATATTTTATTCTGACTCTATTGAAGATGTTTATTTTTAGAATGTTTGGCCTAATTATTCAGATTAAGATCCTTACAAAGGTTTTTAATGTGGCGATGCGTCATAGTGACCTGCAGTTCTCACAAACAAGATCACCTCCCAGGGCGATGATTGTATCTGGCTCCTTCAACCATTTTACTCTCTCGGCTGTGTCAGACACGACTTTTATCTAATTATGCACGCACTTGCAGCTACTTTGTTGTCATAAATGATATTTGGAGGCAATTTTCTACCCGTCTGCAGAACATTAATCTAAAAAGACAAATCTAGCTTGTGGTACGGTTCGGTGTGGGATTTCAGTTCAATGAGAAATGCAGAAAACAGTTGGCACACTCTGGGCCATATTCATAAAACTTGACGGTAAATGCGTTGCGTGAGGTAATCTCAGCTCATTCATTAAGTCACCATGTGTTTGATCATCACGATTACCGTCAGGTTATCTGCTGCCGCCTTGTGGGAAGCAGCCAATCACAGTGAATGAGTTAATGAATATTTAAGAGAGTTTGGATGGCGGAGAAATGGACAAGAAAGCCTCAATTTACCACAGAGGAGCTTACTATTTTAAGAGAGGAGGTGTCGGGAATAAGGAGACATCATGTTTGGTAGAAATGCAGCAACTGTAAAACACAGAAAAATTATTTGGGAAGCAATTGCAACACTTGTCAGTGTGATCCAGAGCGTAAAACGAACAGCCCGACTGTCAGAGGTGGTGGCACAACGAGAGACGAACTGTAAAGAAAAAAAGGACTGAGACCCCGCAGGGAGTCCCGTGGCATCAGAGGAGGCTCATAGGAGAAACCAAAAGTACAGATACGTCTCTGCCAGTACCGTGCGTGCTCAATCATCCCAGAAAAGAATGCTGTGAAAATGAGAGAAATGAGTCACATTCCATGGAAACGGAAAACCAGAGCAGTAACTCACATTTATGAATGTGACAGCATTAGTACGACGGTATTTAACCTTAACGTGACATTAATGTCGGCACTTCCTTTTATGAATATGGCCCGATGTGCTTAATTTCAACACCGAGCCTACAGGCACCACAGACACATAAACAAACTTCCTACGTAATGACAAAATGGAAACTTGTGCGATAGCCACTTTTTAACTGCAGTTCTCTCTTTTTTCGGTTTCCAGTAAAAGGAGGGAAGAGACACTGATGAGGAGTAAACTAGCTAAACATCCTGGGAACAAAATCAAAGGTTAGGGATGTGGGTGTTTGAAGAGAAAAAGGGGAGCTGTCATTTACGTCAGAGAAATGGAGAACAATGCTAGAGTCAGGAGACGGACCAAGGTCAACTTGTTATGCAGCTCCAACAGAACAAGACTGCTCGCCTGTCTGCCGCTCTGCCTGTCTGTCTGCCTGGGAGTAGCAGGATTAGAAATAGCATTAGTAGTAATATTGTGGCGACTGTAACTGTAGTAGTAATGGAGGTACTCACAGCGGAGAGTTTTACATTCTCGTGATTCTTTAAATGTTTGAAAAACGTGTAATATACGTTTAAAAAAAAATTCAGCCCCTTGTATAAAATATCATCATGTCATATCATTTAAAAGTCTCAACGTATGCTAGAAAAGCTTTTTTGTTGATAATTCTTTGTCAAAATATGTTTGTTTTGACTCTTTTCTTCACAATTTTTGTTTGCTTTTGTTGGCCTTTATACATAATTATTCCTTCCTGCAATACAAATCGAATATCACCCCAGGGAGCCATTTAATCTTCTCTTGTTTACATTTGTCCACTGTAGTCCATTGTCTCATGTCGCCATAACATTCATTCATAAACTACAGGAAAAGAGCTCAAGTTACAAGCTCATTTCATTTCATGGTTTACAGCCCGACTAAACTTTCAACATTTAACAAGCTTATATATTTAAGCACAGAGAAACGATGCAGTATTTCACGTCGTGTGCTGATGGGATTCCTCCCCCTAACTGTCTGCAGTATGAATGCAGCACCGTTGTATCGGTGGTGGCAGTCTCAGTACCTTGTTTTCCTCAATAGTGGGTGCTGTCTCCCTATCAAACAGCAGCCCGCTTTCTGTTGCTGCTGTGAATCGATGAATACCATCAGCCACCGATGGAAACCCGCAGCTGTCGATAGGCTCAGATTCAAGCTTGATTTTTCAGGATTTGGAAAGGACAAAATAAAAAACATTATTAACCAAGAAGTAACAAAAAGCACAGACTTTTCTTTCTTTTACCTGCTTCTGCCTGGTTGTTCGATCTGTATAAAGGGGCTGAGACGTCTGGCTGTTCTCCTGATATGACCTTGATTTGACCTTTTTCGTGCTCCTGCTGGCTCTTGATTAATGAGCCTTCCTCACACCCTCACAAGCCTAAAGTCTTGTTTTGATAACTCATCACTTTTAGTTTTCTCACGTACGTATTTGTGTTGTGTATTCGATTTTGGCGGTGGCCAAAATATAAACACGCTGCCGATGTGCCCTTGAGCAAGTCGCTGAACGACCTACGTGATCAATCAGAGCATCAGCTGAGTGGAAAGTTCTAAAAGCAAAATATAAGACACCACGTTGTGTAAAATACCATCGATCAGACAGTCGTGGGTGTGGGGCATGATGGAATGTCGGGGGGCGGGGGTAATCCATGTAGCTCCCTCACAGTCTCATGGTTCCCCTTTTTCCTGACAGTCAGAGCTATTTATAGCTACCGACGTCACTGGCCTCATCTGATGGAGCCTCGTCACGGCGACTACACCGAGGAAGGGTGAGGGTGGGGTGCAAAAGGCTTTTAGGTGTGTGTGTGTGTGTGTGTGTTGGGAGTTATCATCATTGAGGTAAGCCCTGCTGCAGCCCCGCCTCTAGCTGCCGCATCACACCAATCAAGGGCGAGATGGTGAACCACATCACAGTGTTGGAGATAGCCCTCCCGAACACCCCCTCCCCCACAGCACCCTCATCTTCTGGCTCTGTGAATTGACTCTGCTTCATTCAGCATCAATTGCATAATAGCCATCTCCCATCTTTCATTTATCAGTCGCGGCTATTGCTGGAGTGCTGGAGGCAGGCGGGGCTAAAAATAGACACAGCAGTCACCTTCCACTGCTCCGCAGGTCTGTCTATTACAACCAGGATCATGATACCACGCATGATAATGGGTGTCGTAGATAAAAGAAAATATACAAGACGATAAAATGTAAAATGACTGATGTCCACTTGCCCCAGTTTCCTTGCTGAGTTATAACCAGTGAGTTAGTGTGAAGACTCAGAGGTCATGATGCTGAAACGGTGAAAACAGAAGTCAATCCATGAAGTTCCTTATAGTCCAAATATTAAATGTGACGCGTTGAGTGGAAACTCAGATTCAATAAAGGGTCATTTTTCATACTGCGTCATGCAAATCAAATCCAAACATAACATCATCTTCATTAAACCGTACATTGAATTGCTCGTATGAATGTAAATGAAGTTTCTTTTTATCACGGGGCTTTTAAATGTTATATAAAGGGGAGGTTGGGGTTGTATGGGGAGGCAGCTCTGCAAATGTAATGTACATGAAGTCAGAGCTGACGTAACGTGGAGGTAGTGGAAGGAAAGACGTGTGTGTGTGTGTTTGATCGTGAATATCTGTTGATTCAAGCTCAGACCTTTTAAAGGAAAAAATGGAAAATCATTCAAATGTTCCTACAAAATGGAAGCTGACTTTGTCCTCTTACACATCATGATGTTCATACTGAAACATATCTGCTTCTCTTTTCTTCTCCCCTTAGTTTTGACGTGGAGAATGGCTTGTCAGTGGGTCGCAGTCCTCTGGACTCTCAGACTAGTCCAAGTTCTGGGCTGGTTCTTCAGGGCAACTTCCCCCACAGTCAGCGGCGTGAGTCCTTCCTCTACCGGTCGGACTCAGACTTCGACCTGTCGCCCAAAACCATGTCCCGAAACTCTTCCACCGCCAGTGACCTGTGAGTGTTGTAAACATGCTGTCTGTATCACCGTAACACCAATAAATCACTGTGTATTCAATGTGGACACATTATTAAAAAAAGAGGTCGTCACTGGGTTTTGTAGCATTTTGTTTTCGAGGGAAATCCAGTAGTTTGCTTCACAGCTGAAAACAGACAGATGGTGCTGTTCTTCCAGCGCATAGAGAGCTAAAGATCAGAGCATCAAGTGGCAAAAATGAATGTTTAGCAAAGAGGCTCATGAGACAATGGCTCTTTACGTGAAAATGTTATGCCTGGTGTGACAGAGAGGTTCAGATCTCTCTGCCATAGTCTGATTTGCTTACAGGAATTATCAATTATCACTGTTAATATGAAAAGTATGTTATATTTTTCTAGTAGCAGAATAGGATTTAAGATTGTTTCCTGACAGGGAGCTTGTTGTTTATGGGTCACTTCACCCGTTTTCCCATTTTACTCAGTCATTTGAGGTTTATAATGAAAATGTGATATTTCTGATGTTACAGTTAAAGAAAATACATTCATCCACAATTCATGTTTACATCTGGCTTTAAAGAGCGGTATCTGGTGGCAGGCGGATATTTAGTCAGTGTGAACATCAATGAGTTTGTGTGTGTTTATTCAGCTGAAGATGTGCAGCCAACAGTCTCTTTAAAGCCAATCACCAATCGCTATTGCTCCTTTGTTTTCTGAAGGGAGGAGGGATTGAAGCATTGGGAAGTCAGTTGGCTACCTCGGTGAGACATGGTGTGAAGACTGCTGTGATTCTGTCTCTTTTTGGGGTTTACACCCACCACCAATGCTGGCCACCCACTTGCATGTCGCCTTTATCCCAGCTTAGCCTGAAAAAGACATTTTGGCCCCTCAATCCCAAAAGCATCAGAACAGCCAAGACGTATTTTACCAGTGCATTAAGAGTGTCACGGTTTGTCTTTGTACAAATTGTAAAAATGTACTCCTTTTGTTGCAAAGTATCAGAGTTTGTCTCTGTATGTTTCAGTCCACCTGCATGAAAAGTCTCAATGGTTACTAAGTGCATGCCATGACCCCCGACCTTTCAGATGGCTTGATCTGATTTCACAGCACCAAAGGCATGAACTCTGCTCCTCTCCTGTACTTTGTAGTTCCAGTTCTACAAACGTGAAAAGTTATGATTTCCTGACTCCATTAACGTCAGCTGGTCGCACGTCCTGGCCCTAGGAGTTCAGCAGCCTTTAATACATTTGCTGCTGAGCTTAATAATAATTATAAAAATGAAACTGATCAATTCAAAAATGACCAATCCAATTTATTAAAGTTCAGTCCAGTCAATTTTAACTTTTATTTTTAAACCAATTCTCAGATATATTTTCATTTGACAGCAAACAGACAATCAATAATTGTCAGCAGGTTTTAAAACAACCTCGCCTAAATAATTTAGATGGATGGACTACATTTATACCCCCTGAGGCTCCTATTTGTTTTTTTATGCTCATGCATAAGGTGAAGCTCTTAGGGAGAGATCATTATTTTTAAGGAATGTTTGTATAACTGATACTACCATCTCTCAGATTCTCTTTTCCTATTTAGTGTCCTCTTGAGACCAACAATGGGGTTTCCACCCACTGAAGCAGTTCTTTCTAAGATGTCTCACATTTCTCCGTGCTTTTTGTGTTCGTGTGTGGTTTTTCCAGGCATGGAGAAGACATGATAGTGACTCCGTTTGCACAGGTCAGTAGCACTGTTCAGCTGTTCTTCAACTCAGTGGCTGTTTACCTATCCTTTTTGTTTCATCAGCCTTAGAAGTTGGCTGGTTGTTTTTTTTTCTATATTCTCCTATAAAACTTTGGGTCACTTCAACATTACACGGTGGCAATGATCCTTACTTATTGATATCGATTTGCACTGTTTGCTGGGCCCACTCACATCCTCTCAGAGTGACATTTGATGTGTCTGGGAAGTGTGAAGTGCTTTGTTAATTACTTATTTGACTACATGAATGTCAGGGGTTGACAAGAACTGTCATTTGGGGGCTTTCTTCAAATTATTTCAGAGACAATAAGGGTATTGAAACCCACTGAAGGTCTTTTGTAGTTTTTAGTCTCCCCTCTCCCCACCTAAAGTAAACCCCTCTCTTTCTCTTAGGTTCTTGCTAGTCTGCGAACTGTGAGAAGTAACTTTGCTGCTTTGACACATCTGCAAGACCGTGTGAGCAACAAGTAAGAAGCATAAAATAGGCAGGGTGTGGTGGTTATTTCTTGATATTCTTCTAACTCCTCATGTGCTGTCTGTCACAGGCGGCCGTCCAGCAGTAACCAGGCCTCCATGTGTAAACCCTGTCTTGCAGGTCTGTGTTGATGCGAGAACAAGTTTTGTTGTGTGAAGATATGATAACTATAAAGAGACTTCCTCCCTTCCTTCTTGAGCTTTGGCTTGGTTTCTGAAGTTGGAAATGAGATTTCTAAATAAGAATAGTGTCCATAGTGCGGTGCATTAACAAACCTATACAAGATACGTTAAATATTAAGTCCTATTTTTTCTCGTCATTCACTTTAAAAATCCCTCCTAAAAATTGTGCATCTTTAAATGGGATAACTCAAAATAATGAAATCCATCACTGAACAAAATCTGTCCAGACGCTGAATTTATCTGCAAAACAAATAATTAAGTCAAATGAACTAATTCATAAAGTAAAAGGCTTGGTTTCTCCATAATGCCATGATAATGTAATGTTGTGGCACTTGACCTTGTCTGACCTGGAACTGTGTTTGTGTGACTTCTGACCTTTCAGATGAGCCCCATCAGAAATTGGCGATGGAGACGCTGGAGGAGTTGGACTGGTGTTTGGACCAGCTGGAGACGCTGCAGACCAGGCACTCTGTCAGCGAGATGGCGTCCAATAAGGTGAGAGGACGTCCAGCTCAGATCCACAGACCCTGTGAAACGTTTCTGTTTTCCTTAATCATATTTTGTCTGTGTCTGGTTTTAGTTGTAAACTGAAAATGTACCCTGTGGTTTGTGGCTCCCATTGATGTAGTGCAGCTAAAAACGACACAAATCAACATTCTTGATCTGTGGTACACGTGTGGTAAACGGTTTAGGACAGATTCAGGCGGAGGATGAGCATCAGCAAACACTCTGATCTCATGAATGGCGTCTCTGAAAGGGTTAATCTGCATCTCTTCACTGCATCTCCGCTGTGGCTGGCTGCTGACGGCAGGACCTCCACACTCGCTCCGCCCCCCTCTCTCTCCAACCTATCAGGTCGCTCTCTTTCACCCAGCCCCTGAATCTGTGTAAATCTGATTGGACGGGAGATATGACAGCGTGCAGAGCTACGGGGAGGGTGCTTTCCTTAGAGAGTGTCCCTCACTCGCCCTCCCTCTCTCTCTCTCTCTTTCACTCTCTCCTCTTTATGTTTATTATGACAGTGTGTGACAGTAGCGGGACAAGCGATAGCAGTCACACCCTTTGTCCCCCGC